>VICI01000018.1:0-102920 GCA_019593645.1 Akabosia matsudoensis | reverse complement strand
CTTCTTAAACACTTCTTTCTAGGGAACCTAATCTCAGCTCAATATTTTGAGGGAGCGCTCCCTTAAATGGAACATGCGGTTTAATTATGGTAGACATCTGGCACACGGTGTTTTCCACACAGTACGTTCTGGAGAAGCTAAGCTCATTTCAATATTTTGAGGGAGCGCTCCCCTAAATGAAATAAGGCGGCTTGTATTATGGTAGTCAACTGGTACACGGTTATTTCCACACAGTACGTTCTAGAGAAGCTAAGCTCATTTCAACATTTTGAGGCGGCTTCATTCAAATGAAAAAAGGCGGCTTGTATTATGCTAGTCAACTTCCACTTGCACAAGATGCTTTTCATAGAGTAGATTCTAAGGAACCTAAGCTCACTTCAATATTTTGAGGGAGCTCTCCGTTATTGGTTTGAATCAGTAAGTGTAAAAGAGGCTTGTATCATGCTATTCAACCTGCACGCAGTGTTTTGTACTCACAAGGGGTTATTCAGTGGGTTATTCGATTTTGACCGGAAATGCGTGAATACATACGTTTTCGGCTACGGAGAAAAAGAAATGATAGGTCATTTTCCCTAGTGGGTGCCCAGTTTCCCTTGTCAGTTCGGTTCGTAACACCTGCGTTAATCGTAGCCACATTCGCTTCGAGCTTGTTGATATCAGAGTCTTCCTGCAATCAAACCACTGGTTTCCAAGGACCACCATCGGCTTCCTAAATCTTTCCCACCATTACTGTTCAAAATTCAAACGATTACGTACGATTAACATCTTAGGCGGCAACCTGTCTGTTAAGTTCAACCTTCGTCAAAAGATTCACAGTTCCACGAACGTTGGTTCCGCTGTGGAAGAATACTAGTCTACTGTATCTGTACTGAAGGTTAAAAAGCAGGTGTAGACCAGGAGGTTACTGATACCAGATGAACCATCATTTCTCTTGAATATTAGGACCAGCAATTCAGACGCCTTCTGTCTTCAAGTGTTGTGACAGCGTTTTTCAAGCAGGTGCTAAAAGACGCTTCCTGTACCAGACATCCCTTGCCAAAATGAGTGTGAGCAGGTGGAAGAAACCCTTTGACGTAAGGCTCTGGCCCAAAGGTGCAAAAACATCCCTCTAAATGGACCCATATTATCACAAAAAGCAGTATGGGTTGCCGCGGAGCTTCATGTTCAGAACTTCAAGGGGAGCAACGGTTGGTTGAGAAAATGAAAGGCCCGACACGAGGTGCCGACGAGACAGGTTTTTGCCGAAGCAGCTGCCATGAACTCTGAGGAGACTGTAAGCAAATTGAATCGGAATTTTAGAGTGCTTCGACAATGGTTAGATTGTGGTACATTCATAAGCATTTTAGTCGCTGGTTTCCAACGGGATCTCTCAAGAGTGGGCTTCAATGTCGGCGGGGTACCAAACTGAGGACATCTACAATTGTGACGAGACCGGATTGTTCTGGAGGCTTTTGCCGGACAAATCGATGTGCGTGAGGAATGTAGCTTGCTCTGTGGGAAATTGCCAAATTAGCGGCTTGCAGTCCCTCTTGCCTGCACCATGACAAGTTGCGACCTCTTATGAGAGGCAACTATGCCAACTTCATGCCTACAATCCTGTGAAAACATTCCTGTTGCCTATAAAAATAACAAAAGGGCGTGGATGACGTCAGAGAGGCTTGAGGACCTTATCAGACAAATGAAAGCCAATAAACGACGAATTCTTCGTTTAGACAACTATCCGTCTCCAAAGTTCAAGTCTATTAGGTGTTTGCTTAGAAAGACGATCGAAATGTTAGAAAGCAACTTGAAATCCAAGATTATCATTCTTCCTGCTGTCTTCATGATAAAAATCTCCTGGGACGGGGAAACACCGCTGACTATCTCGAGTTGTTTATGGAAGGCGACCAATAGACCATATATAGAGGTTACTTTGTAGTAAGAATATTCTACACACTTAACACACACGAAAATTGGTGAATCAAAACTGAATTAGGCAAATTTGCCCATAAAATTAACTTTTGACAATGCGTTTTAAGTCAAAGCATTTACTTTTCACAAATTTGACTTGAACATATACCAATTTCGAACCTGCATACCAATACCTGTTTGCGTAGATTTTGTTCGCATCTACGATATTTTCGTTCCTAACAAATGGGCTATATTTCACTTCTTCAATTTCACAACTATCCTTGAGATTCTATATTTTTTTGTATTCACGTACATTGATGTACAACATTTGACAACCTAATTAGTTAATTCTTTCAAACGAACACGCTAATGAATTGTTACATCTTGGAAGAACAGTATGTAAATTAGTTATAATGTGTCTGAAGTGTTAGTTGAATCATGCAAATGAAAGCCGGCTTAGGGGAGCGCTACGAAATCCCGGAAAACCCTGCTAGGGGAGCGAATGGTTTTTCATGGAAGAATTTCGAAGGCTGCTCCAGAGAGGAAAGATAGTGTGTTATCCTTGAGTGGAATGTAGCCGTTGAAAAACAAGACAAGACACCAGATGGGATCCTGTGAAAAACATTGACCAACTGGTCTTCGGTGGGGGGAAACTATCAGTTGTTACGTTTTTGGGTCTACATGACCGATAAAGTTTTTTTGTTTGTGTTGGTGATCGTAGTCAGTTTTCCTAGTTAAATTGCGGGACTTTTTGTTCAGTTGGCTGTTGGTTTGACCAAGAGATGAAGCCGTTTTAAAAAGACGTTTTCTACAAATGTTGGAACACATTCCGTCCACACAAGTTGCCTTTTTGTAGTATAGTTTTTAAAAATCGTAGGTAAATTAGTACCAATCTGTGATAAAGAAAATAAGTACGAGATCAACGAATGTATGAAATTGTTGGTGATGATTAAAATTAGACAACGACCAATTGATTGACACCTCTTCTACTGTTTACTTGATAAAACCAAATGAATTCTTACTCCGTCCAGTTTATACCCTTTGTGCCTGTTCAACTGCTGATGACGACAATGGTAGTATGCTGACCTGGAAGTGTGTAACGAACCCAGATATTCGTTTGATGTCGTTATAATTAACAATCAATGCAATATGACATGTCTAGGGGGAAAGAGTTAAGAACTGTGTAAGTAATCGTGATTGTTGAAGATAGCAAAAAAAAAATCTGCGAAAGAAGGATTCAGTTATCAGTTCAAAACGACAAGCGTCTTACTAATAAAACATGATAGTGACTAGTCAACTGTAGAAACTACAAATACTATCCAAAACTACTGTACATCGATGATACTAAAAAAGACTAAAAGACTGGAAAATGTAATGCAAAGAGACGAAAGCGTTAAAATCCCTCCATGCACTTGTTTATAAATTAGGAAATATTGTTTTTGAACTGATCTATTTTTTAAACTGCCAAACATCTTGATGACCTCGGTTTTAATACGGGTATACAGCTAGTTACACATTGTTGACAAGTATGGTCTGGTTCCTGGGGAGCAGGTATGTTATGCAATATGTTTGGTTTGTACTCAGTCAATTTTGTTTAGTGGCGTGTCGAGTTAATACTTTATTTACCTGTTGTTTTTTTGTAGATAATTGGTGAAAATGCTGGGACAACGAATGGAACCTTTGCTCTCCTCGCAAACTTTGCCAAAACTTGATGGTCAAGATGAGGATGGAGAGCCTCTGGTGGAGACCCAGTTTGACATGTTGTGTGCGACAAACTCTTGTCCGGACTTGTCTGTCCTGGAGGAGGAGCAAAATGTGTCTACTCTCGAGGATCCAAAGGCGTACAACTTTGACACGGTGATAAGACGAGGCGCGTATTTGCTCGCGAATAAAAGTGAAGATCAAGTTGACGGACTTTATATTAAACACAATCAGGGATCCTCTGTTATTTCCGGTAGTGCTATTCCGAGCAAAATCCCGCTTGGATTCCGAAGAAGGTTCGTCGTTGCGTACTTTTTCAAGACCCCGAAACGGTTAATATTTTTCCGAGGTGAACTTCTACTCACAATTTTTTACTTTTACAGCACGAGTCTGAACAGTCTTGGCGTTGATCAAGACTTTGTAGTCACGAGAGGGGACTCTGTGACTCCGTCCGTTTTGGCAGACAGTTTGGATGCAGTTGGATACGTTCGGGGAGTTGGAGGGGCTCCAGGTGCTGGGCACATTGCAGCAATATCTGCTCAGCTTGAAAAACAGCTCAAGCTCCACGGCAGTGTAGGAGTAAAAGGTTCGCCGATAAGTGCAACTGATTTTGTCCGCTCTAAGCTTCGAGCATCTGATAGTGGCCGGCCTGGATATCTTCATAAAAGTGTGTCCAGCCCATCAGTCAGTCACCAGTACGTAAATTACAACTGGCAATGAAATTTATCTTTTTTTATTTATTTAAACACGTACAAGACCTTCAGCAGAAATCTCCATTATTATTATATGACACTAGTTCCGTGATCCTGATAACCACCTTATCTTTTTTATCTGAATTGATAAGAGTAAAAAATGCGTACGAGTCTCATCTCGATATTAACAGTTATTATCAGCTTGGAATTCCTTTCCAGATACTAAACACGGCCTATTTTCTTTTTTATTTCAAGCCGAACCGTATTTATCAGATGTGACATTAAATTCTGATGATGTGTTTTATTTTTTTATTGCACACATTTTATGTAGGTTTGCTCCATCCTCAGCGTCATTAGTTTCAGGAATAGAGCACCCTGTCCACCACCACCATCACCAACGACAAAAGACATCGAATTTAACAAATTTTCGTGCAACATCCCAGTCCGATGCGCATCATCATAGTAGCAAGCGGAGCTTTTTCAGGAGAAAAAATAAGTTCAAGGGTCACTCGATGAATACTCATGGTCAATCTGCTGCCGCTCTACACTCTTTTGACACAGGAACGAGGATGATTAACGGGAGCAACTCGAATAAATATAATGTCGAGGGGGGTTCCCCTGGTAACGGAACCGAGGACTTACTAAGCGAGTCGTCCTTAGGCCTTATGGCTTTGGCTGATCCTGGTCTGGGTCTTCGTGATGAAGACCCTGAACTATGGGTGTTGACAATGAGCTCCGAGTTGGTGTCCAGTCTGGAGGGAAAAGAGGTCAAGCGCCAAGAAAATATGTATGAAGTGATCAAAACGGAAAAACGCCATTGTATACTGTTAGCCCTCATGCATCATTTATTCGTTGGAGACATGAAAAAGCATGGCTTTTCAAGACAGGCTCGTCTTCTTTTTCCAGATTTGAAGGAGTTACTTCAGGTAAGACAGTCTAAGCAACTTATAAAAGATATTTGCAGCTATATATCGTAAACAATGCCTTTTATTGTGTCCTAATAGGTGCATTTCAGCTTTTTGAAAAAGTTGCGAGAGCGACAGAGGAATTACAGAACACTGGGCCAACCTGTGGATACTATCGCGGACATCTTAGTCGACCAGTTCAGTGGGAGTCAGTGGCAGCACATGGTTCGTTTGTACGGGCTGCTATGTGCGTCTCATGCCAAATCATATGAGATAGTTAATACATTGCAAAAGGATCCGAAATTTGCTAGTCTATTTGCTACCTGGGCGAATGAGCCTTTGCTGGAACGGAAAAACGTAAAGGAGACACTGCTTCATGTAGCACAACGAATTACAAAGTATCCGCTCATGTTCGATGGGCTGGTTAAGTACGCCGTGTCTCCGCTAGAAAAGGAACAGCTCCAGAAAGTGATCAGATCTTCTAAAGAGTTGATTTCACGTGTAGACGAGCGTGTCGCGGAGCGTCAGAGACTGTTGGAAATATGTCAACGCATTGATTCAAAGTCGTACGTTACGATTGGAGAGAAACGAAGAGGAAGAGATGACTTGGTGTCAGTTGCTAGTCGCCGATTACTGTTTAATGGACAAGCTGTTATCAATTGCAATCGGATTGGCATTGGAAGCCTCACCAATGTAGCCTGTACTGTTCTAATTCTCACTGACTGCCTCGTATTCACCCAAGACATCGGTGGTCGTCTTCAATTTGTTTGCCCGGTAAGAAAGTCATAGGTCATGTAAAAAAATTGTTTATTTGTTCGGAATTTTAATTGATGGATTATGTGTTATTTTTGCAATATTTACAGCCTGGTATCGTAATGCTCAGCAATTTGATTGTGCGACCAAATGCGGGCCAGCCGTCCTCCATGTTTCTTGTAATTTCTGACAGTGGGAAAGCAGAAATGATAGAGATTCAGGTCTCTTTTCCGCCGAACCGGGACGAATGGATGGAGAAGATTAAGTAAGTAAATCTGCAATGTTCCTCTGTGTTATACGCAAATGTATTCTAATCCATGTTTTACCATCAGAGAGGCCAAGAATAAATATGAGGAGAAAACGGACGCATTCTCGGATGTAGATGACGACTCGTCCGACGCGGTAGACCATTCGGAAATTCGGACAGCTAAAGCTCTAGGTTCGTCATATCGGTGAAAACGTTCCGTGTCGAATCTGGTAGAAGTTTTTTTAACAGTTTCTTTTCTTGATTTATATATAGAAGATCTACAAGAAAACGACAAACAGATGTTGGCGTTACTGCGTCAGCGGACGAAGCTGATTGAGACACTCCGTACAGATAAGCCACAAAACTGGGTGACAAACCATTTGGAGGGTAGGGAGAACGTACTAAACGCTATGTCGGCTGCATGTGAGGTATGTTGTATTCTGTGCACAATGTAAAACGAGAAATATGCCTAATATCATATTCTAGGCTCAGTTTTTTACGGTTTTGTTGTATTTTTTAAATAGGAGGTACGCCAAATGGTGCACCAAATCGATGCAAACCACGTGAATTCCGTCAATCGAAGTACAAGTTGTGTAGGAGACATGGGATCTTCAATCATCACCAGTAGTCTTCAAGGCTTACCAAAACGAGCTGATACGTTTGGTGGATTTGATAGTCAACAGAGAGGCCAGCTGGGCGAACAGGGATCGTCCACTGGGTACTCAATAAATGGTCGTCAATTACAAGATATGGTTGTTCAGTTGGCGGACGTTTGTGGCGAAATATTTTCCTTGTTGGTGCACCAAATGAGCCCAATCGTTTATCAAAACTACTACCAGCTCCAGCGCAGAATGGAAGACCTGCGTGAGGCGCAACAGAGGTTGGAAACCGACAAGGCGTTGTGGCAACAACAGTTCAACTCGCAGAAGGAGTCAATTGACAAGGAAAGAAATGATCTGAACTCATTGAAAGCTAACCTGCAAAAGGAACAGGATGATATTACTCAGCAAAGAGAGCAGTTGTACCGGTGAGGTTTGATTTTCTATGCAGCGTCCATTGTATAAATTTACTGTACGTCATGCTAAATTGTATTTATTTGCTCATATTAGAAAACTGGAGGCATCACAGAGAAACCCTTGCACCTGTAATTGGAAAGTACTTGTACCCACTCCGGATTCTGTGTCGCCGGGGTCTTCGAATAACGACAAGTCTGTGCAAAGTGCGATTCCTCGGAGGCCAGTACAACCTAGTAACGCATCTACGTCTGCCACTCATCCAGCAACAGTGAATAACCCCAAAGCCAAACAGCAATTCCCCTTGCATCTTGCCTCTTTTTCTTCCTCCAAAGGGACCGGGGGAGGCCTTTCGTCAACAAATCTTGCCACATCGTCAACGTCTTCAATTGGATCTACATCAACATCTGCACACAATGAACCACCGCCTCTTCACCCGAAGCCTCATCCAAGAAGTTCGGTTCTCAGCTCTTTTAAAAGCAGTATTTCAGCATCTAGTTTACTTCAATCTGGACAAGGTTCTAACTCCAGTAATCAACAAGCTACGTGGGGCCAACCCACAATCAAGAATAGCTCTTCCACCTCTCAAGTTCAACAATTATTGCCATTACGTCTTAGCGAAGGGACGTCAAGTAATAGTAATACTGGTAGTAGTGGTTCTTCGTCTAAAACGTGCAGTTTGCCAAGAGGTGTGACGTCAAGTCGTTCAATTTCTAGTATTAGCCAATTCGAACATCCACCGGCAGAAACAGCTCATCCATCGAGTAGAGTCCAGCGCCATAGTGGAACGGGTAATCCATACTCTGGTCATAATGACCAGCCCTCAAATCCGTCATACCTACACGGACCCCTCTCTGGGAGTACTAGTAGTGATCGTATGAATGCGTATTTTGCGAAACCGGTCCAGCATTCACAATCACACCACATGCAGCATTACCTCTCACCAAACAGTTCGAATGGCGGTGCCGGTGAAATATCCCCGGGAGCGCCTATATCTATTGTCCATCGACGCTCAGGAAGCAGTCCAGTACCAATGACGGGAACAGTAAGCAGTACTAACACCTCCAAGAATCCGACGTCTCGTCATCGATTTTTTCAAACTCAAGATGACGAGGATAACAGTAAAATATTGTTTCTGTAACAGGCCTCACCGACTCTCGCCTTCATACAGCCGAACAAGCATTAGCACTGCTAGAATCAAGTTTGCACTCTTCCAACTACAAATTTCCACTATATACCCTGGTAGAATTTAGAGGGACTAATTTTCCCACACAAACTGTGCCTTCAACGTTCATCAAGTTATAAAACGTCCATGTCTTCGATCAGAATGCCTTACAGCGTAAATGTAAGGAATTAAAACTGATGAATATTAACATTTCATTCATTTGGACGCATTATAACAAGAATTGACGTCTGATTGTCAACAAGAAAAAAATCGACCAACTCTGAAGAGCTTGGCTCATCGTTTTATTAGTATCGCTTTCTTATTCCACGTTGCCACGGCAAGATTCGAAATTTTCATTCCAATTTCTCATTCACTATGAGACTTGTGATGGTTTTGTTTCAACAAATTTGGTGATACTGACATTTCAGACATAGTTTTCATATTGTAGTAACCTATTCTGGTAACATAAATACTGTTGTTTTTTTTGTATTTGTATGTCGGATATGTGAATTGAAAGATAAGTCTAACACAAGTTTTATGTAAGCCGTTGTATTATTATACAAATTTGAATACCAGTGACGATTGACCTATGGTTATTGAGAGGAATAAGGATTGTATTGATAGTAAGTAGGATTTTTAAACGACCGATTGAGTTTTTCTGACGCAGATTTTCATAGTAATATTTATTTTAATTCAGGAACACTCCATGTCCCGTAGATTGTTTTTTTGTTCGCAGCTTCTATCGAACGCAATCGTGGTAGACCGATCTACCAGTTGCGACACGTACTTATGATTTTACCTTTGACATTTATTTTATTTTAGTATGAGTGCACGTATATATGTTGTATACCACATACCTATTTAAATGAAAGATGACCATGAAATAAAGATTAAATTACGTGGTTTCCTTTGAATAGCACTATTAGAAAAGAAGCATGTTATTTATTACTTTCTTCATAACGCATATTATAAAATAGTGCGTTGCATAACTCAATTGGATGGTTTCACAATATTCGGTTATACATCATCATATGCGTCATCGATTCGACTTATATTGTGCGACACGGATTATTTTTTAATTTTTTCGGAGGTCAGAATCTTTTGCATAAGCTTTTTTAAGTATTAAAAGCTCACATTCCTTAATGTTTTAAAGGCATAGCTAAAGGAAAGATGTATTATGTTTCTGCATATCCGCTAATGTGTGCTGAGGCCTGCCTTTAATTACAAATTATAATAGCCCGAGTTTCGGATTATTTCGCCCATTATACATTATAACCAATTTCGAATTAAAGTCTAAAGTCATGTGACCTTTACTCACAGCCCTTGCTATATTTGAAACAATTTTATAAATTTTTAAATAAACAGTCTCATTTTCTCATTCTCATCATGAAAATTAAAATCAAGTACTTTTATCATAGCATATTTCCTAAAGCTGTTTGAAATCGCTCAAAACAGAACTTTGCAGTTGAATATGATTTCCAGAAAATATCCTCCTTTGAACGAAACTGGCTCGCGCATGATGATAAATCGAGCTAGTTTTATTATTCTGAGCTCACCATTTTGATGGGTAAAATTATGATTTATTTGTATGTATTCTTAATTCTTGCTCCTTTCGCTATCACTTGTAAGTACACCTTACGAACGTCGTGGGGTGAAGAAAACGTCCGTTGACTCCTGCTCCATTACCTTTGTCGTTGAAACTAGGAACGTTCGTAAGTCATGCATTTTGAGGAGCTAGAAACTTGTCCACTTTATTTTATATTACATCAGTCAGGATACTGAAAGGGAAATTCCTCGCCCAAGCAATTCTGTGCTGAAGGAGAAGTCGTCGATACGTATGGCTTCTCTTGGGATGCGTCTTGCGGAGAACTTAGTGGCCCAGGTTGGGGAATTATGTCGATCGACAGCTTCCTATCAAATTTCTGCTCATCCTAAAGGACAAAGGATTTGGAAGATAAAAGAAAAAAGATGAAAAAGTAAAGCTTCTCTACATCTTAAAGCGAGCATCGAGAATGAAAGTGGAGTACACAAAAAATGTGTGCCATCAAAACGGCAAATTTGCCTTGAGTTCACGTGAATTTCTCCTCCAGAACAACGTGCAAACATTTTTCTTTATAACAAACTAATTGTGCATTTGTCTGGAATCTTGAATGTACTTCCTTTATGTGCCCTACTTTGTAATAGCAATTTATAAGTGTGTATAACCATGTGCCAAAAAATGTTTATGAAAAACTTATACCAGACTAGTAATGCACAGTATTGTATCAAATTTTCACAATTGAAACATTCATTTTTCTTCAATTTTCATAGACAGTCTTACCCGATGGATTTGCTTTTGGTTTCTCAAGCCTCAAAAGACAAATATCTTGAGTAAGAGTTTTTAAAGAAATCTACGCAATTATCGTATAACTATTGCACGCCATTTCTCTATTAGTTTTACTTTAAAAAATTGACATACCATATTTGGGGAATGTTGTTCAACCAGATAGTAGGACTTGGACAAAGACAATCCCAAGGATAAAGTGAGTCGTAAATTATCAAACTAGCGTGGAAACTTCTGAAAAATTTTGAACGCCTACGACGCCATGTTCTGACCACGCAGATTCAAACAAAACTCCTGGCAAGCAGTGGTGCAGAGTAGTATTTCCTTATCTGTCGATATGTGATTCAGTTTACATTTATCGTTTCCTGCATGCTAATATTCTTCGTGAAAGTTGTCTTTTGATGTTTATTTTCAAGAATTCTCACGGCTTTCAGAGATATTTTTACCGCAAGTGGCTAACAGGGAGAAATGAAATTTCAGCTAAAACATGCAATTTTACTTTTCTTTAACACATTTTAAATTCCACTAGTCCAGAAGTTGAGTCAAAGAAGAAATCTTTGACTTGCTAAGAATCACAATTTTGTTGTTTGAAGAGGAAAGACGAAGGCATACCCGGCGACAGGCTGCTCTACCATGCAAAAATATGATTTGGGGTTCAACTGAGTGAGAGACTCAAGTATCATCTTTACAAGATTTTCAGACTCAGCTTTATCATCAATTTTTCGTAGGGGTGAGATTTCTTAATTAGTTACTTGAGAGCTACATACTTATATTAGTTAAGGGCTCTTTTTTCTCAACCAAGTCATGTCAACTTGAGCCAGAACTAATAGAATCCGTCATGGCATCATCACAACACGCCAAATCTTCAGGGAGTGGGCAAAACAACCAAGAACGCCAAAAGCCCGGACTTTCGACCACAAATGAGATTGATAAACGCTTGGCCAGGAAAATATGCTTGGGGTGTAGATGTGGCTGGCTTTGCTGTGAGTGCATAAAAGGTTGCTGGAGTTGCAAGGAGCGTCGTCGTTACTGCTACTGCCGATGGATGATCGGTTCGACGGCGAGACCGTTGCGACGCGCTAGATGCGACACTTGCATTGCGTTTTTGCCGGTGTGCAAGTGCCATGTTGAACGCAGTTGTAAATGGTGCATCGTGTCATTGGAGAAATGTGGTCGTGGTGGCTGCATCAGCTTGCTACCAAGTCGAACTTCGTTGGAGGCAAAGCCTTATGTGGATATTTTCAAAGCTGAAGAGATCGCTAGTGAGGAAGAGGAGGAAACAAATATCCTTAGCGACTCAAAGAAGACTTGCTCACGCTGATTATTCAACACTGATTTTTTAATTACAACTGATAAAATATCCACATAAAAATATTTTTCGAAAATTACAAAAACAGAGCTTAAAATCTGAAACATAAAGTCTTAAAATTATATTTGAGAGATTTTACAATCGTTAAAATGAAAAATCTATGAAGCATTATATTTTAGTACGTTACTACAACTGTAGCTGTTGACTGCATTCGTTTTATATGAGAAAATAATTTAAGTCTCGTCTAGTACATTTTAACATGTTACCGTTTAATATTGAGTTTTAATATTGAGAGCCTATGCCTAAACCTCTATTATTTCTCGACTTTGTTGATTTGTTATTATTGTTATTCGAAATTAGGTCGCGTATCAAGTAAATTATTCAAATTTCTTTGATAATAGAAATGATTCTAATGAAGGTTTTTTGTTCAACCATTGTTCATGTCCCTTTTATTTTTATTGTACAATAAAATTTGTAAAGCAACAATGTGCTATACGTAAGAACGTAAGACGTCTTTCTTCCAAGTTTGTCACCCAATTGAGCTATGAAAATGGATGCATATGAACTAAACCTTTCTGAAAATCCCGCTTTGGAGTTTCCGCAAATCTACGTTTTAATGTTATAGCTTGGATCTGCTTATCTAGTTCCTGTGGGGTTTACTGTAGAAACTTTCGTTCCCTGATGCCTCGCATATAAATAAGACTTAACGTATTTTGATAGCGAATCATTATGACCATCTGTCAAAAAATACAAAAACATTGGAATGCCTACGTGAGCTGTGGATTGATTTTACATAGTGGGGTAATACGAAACCATTTATTTATTAAGTAGCGGAAGTTACTTTATTATATCGGCTTCTGTGTCAGTCTCTTTATCTTTTATCGCGAAATCACAGAATGCTTCGACGTAGGGACAAGATTTGGCATGCGTGTTTGTCTACGTAATGGCAATCTTGTGACTAGTCAAATCAGTTTCAAGAAAATTGGTAACCGCGCGGGAGATTTTTAGACCACGAAGATCGTGAATATCGTGTTTAGCAAATCATGAATATCTTGCGAACGCCTATTGCTACTTTTGAGGACGGTTCGTTTTATTGTATTTCTGACATCCCGGTGATCTGAAAACCAACTTAGAACGAACAAATTTGGATGTACACACAATTACAGCTTCATAGTAAACCAACATTAAAACATCTATCAAGAAATGGATAAATTTATACGGACGACGTAAATTCATGCATTTCGAACAGTTACACACCTAGATAAGCTTAATCTTATTGAACTAGGTAGTTGTTTTACAAATAATAATAGATGTTAGGCCCCATTGTTAGGGGTCAGGTATTTATAATCAATAATCATAAAAATTTTCTAGCTGAACAAATTTCTGTACATGACGATAAGGGATCGTATTTAACTGTGAGGTACAATCGGATCTAATGGATTCGTATAAAATATGGTCCGTAGAAAAAAATCTGTTTCCGGATATTCGTTAAACGTAAACTAACAGAGTTGCAGCATCATGTAGAGGGAATTGAATGATATCCAGGTTCCTATTTACTTTTCAAACGATTAAATTAGATTTGAGATGCCCTACTTAAATTTGTCCTTGAAAATTTAGATGCTATTTAGAGCTGTGAAGGAAATTGCCTAAGTTTACTCTTTTAATTATCTCAACACAATACCATATTGAGCAAGTTTCATGGTGGTGTGAGCTTCCTAATTTTTTTTGGTGTTGTGGTGTACATATGCATGCAAACTAATCGAAACTCGAATGGTATCGAAATGCGGAACTCTCCGGATCCAAATTATATACCACACCGCCAATAGTATAGCAAATTCTTGAAATAATTTTTGAATACAGTGTTTAGTTACAACACTCCAAAAATAACACCGGGTATAGTAATAAAAAACTGTCTACCAATCCCATGCAAACGCAGATATAATTTCAATGGCTATTATTGATGCACCATTACAAAAAATTATTACAGCATTGTGTATTTTTTTTGGTTCTAGGGAAAGTGGCACAAAGACACTTGGCACAATATTTTTTTCGTGGACAATTGGCGCAAAGACAAAGGGAACAAAATTATGAGAGCATCATGACATATATAGAGGACCCCATTTTCTATATGAACATTCTTAAAAAAAGAAACGTTTACACCTATTGAAAAGTTTACACCCAACCTAAATAAACCAACCGGACGTTAAACCGAACCTAACAGAAAAAACGTAACCAACCAAACCTAATGTATCAAATAGAAAAAAATGTTTACATCTGAAGTAAAATTGGTAACACATGAAACAAAATTATTACACCTTAACCCATAAAGTTAACACCCACACCCGAATTTTTACACCTACGCCGAAAATGTTTACACCTAGAACTCATATGTTTACACCTAGACCAAACTGTTTTAACCTAGTTGGGGACACCCAAAGTCAAAATATTTACACCTAAGCAAAACTATAGGCGTGAAAATATAGGCGTAAACACATTCATAGGGTACAAATTTTTGGTTTGCAAAGTTTTGTTTCCCGCTCTTTTCAAGTCTCCGATGAGGCATCGTTCACGCAAAGCCGATTGAAACAGTAAAAAATGTGCCAGGTGTCATTGTGCCAAGTGTCCCTAAATTTAAAAAACTTTTGCCAGGTGTCATTGTGCCAAGTGTCCCTAGTAAAAACATTTGTGCGAAGTGTCCTTGTGCCTACTGTCAATTCTGCCACCAGCCCGGACACGCATTTTTTTATCTTTTCGCATTTTATCAATTCTAGTTATTGTCTTTCATGGAAATCAATGACTTATTGAGCCTTCTAATATTATTTAGGTAACACAGTTTACTTATGCATTGATCTAAGCCTGATTATTGTCGTTATGAAGTATTGCGGTGCGATAACTTTATAGGTTACTTGTAGTTGTCCATCGGTATCCCGTAAGTTATCCTCTCCGCCTCCCCGTGGTTTCGTGGCCTCGTTGCACACCTGTAGCCTACCGATTGGGCTGAAACCTTGTGGTGGCATTAGTATAGCCCCAAGGATGAAAATGAGAACTTTTGGGGCCCTTTTTGGCTAAGCCCTTCACAGGTTCCTGCAGGTGTCCGAATTTTAAAAAAAGCAACCTATGTCCTTTTTTGGTTGGTAGATACATCTCTATATGAGGTTGTATAATGTTTAAAGCATAAGTCCCTAGGTCATCTCCCTAGGTTCCCACAGGGGGTCAAGCATTAAGACATTACGACCTTCAGAGCTCTTGCCCGGTAACCACAGGGGCCCTTACGCAATGCTTTATTCTAGCGTTGCAACGTTTTGTTTTATCAATCAGAAGCTCTTAGAATCGATAAAATCACAACAATACATGACAAATTCGCCGTCATAGTCATCGCAGAAAAAAAACTGACGCGCCTGTGCTGCTCGTATCGCTACAATTGCATTCGCGTACTCAACGTCCGATTCCTATCGAAATCTTTGAAATTTGTTTTTTGAAAATTTTAAATTTTCTTGTGTAGTAGTTTACTGCACTCCGTCATCATGACAACGTTCCCGAAAGCAGGATCTAGTCTGGCTGAAGAAACTGATTCTAACTCGGGAGCCCCGAAAAATCCAATTCCAAATACAAATGCGAACTGTCTACTTGCGTCTGAAAGAACTCTACCGAGTTGTGTGAAATCAAATGTGTCTCCGGTGGAGAAAGTCGCTACTCCTCAGGAAGAGGAGCCTTTTATACAAAAGGCCACTGTCAGCTATGAAACCTTGCAAAACATTATTGGGCCTACGGGACGATGGCAACTCAGGGTAAATCTCAAAATCATATGAATACAATTTTCATTGCCTTTAGTCAAATCTGTTGTTGGAAACTACTGCTTGGAAAATCAAATCAAATGCTCGTGCAACGGTTATGAGTTTCGAATACTCTAAGTATTTAAGTTTTATTTTTATGAAGGTCTTCCTTCTGGCTGCTTTTTCCGGATTCTGTACCTCGTACTCAAAACTATTGATTTTTATTATTTACGTTATGCAAACACATTTTTCAATTAATTTCCCATCTCAACTCTAGAATGCACAACTTCATCTACGGCTTTGTCGGAGTTGTACCGGACTTTAACTGTACCGTTCCGGAGATAACATCAAAAATCTCGAGAGATGAACTCTGGCAGCAACTTGGCCAAGGGTAACAACATATGCGATATAACTGTTTCCCTGTCATAATAGCCGTACTTAGTGATCACTTCTAAATGCAATCGCAGAATTGATGAAAGCGAGAGAAAATGTTGGCACCACAAGTTTACTTGGAACGAAACCTTAGAAAAGCTCTTTGTTTATAATGATACGCGAGAGCAGTGCACAAGCTTCGAGTTTGATCGATCCGAGTTCGAAAGTACCGTGCCAACCGAGTGGTTTCTGGTTTGTAAGGATGCCACTTGGGCCCCTCTCATACAAGTGACCTACATGGTTGGTCTTCTCTCTGGAGCTCCAATCTTTGGAGCAATCTCGGACAAGTTTGGTCGTAAAACTGCCATTTTAATTGCGACGGTTATTTTTTCTACAACTGGCCCGTTAATCGCATTTTCCCCCAACTTTCAAGTTCTCATTGTTTTACGATTCATACTAGCATTTGCTCTGCCTGGAGTTTATGCATGTTCCTATGTACTTGCCATAGAGGTTATTTCGGAGAGATGGCGATCCCTTGCAGGAAACTGCTTCAATCTTCCTTTCGCAACAGGATACACAGTACTTCCAATTATCGCATATTTCGTGAGACAATGGAAGCTACTCCAAATTTTGTGTTCTCTTCCATCCCTCC
The DNA here is from genome assembly GCA_019593645.1 of Akabosia matsudoensis. NCBI lineage: Eukaryota > Metazoa > Arthropoda > Collembola > Entomobryomorpha > Paronellidae > Akabosia > Akabosia matsudoensis. The sequence goes on along the minus strand of VICI01000018.1, from coordinate 86,125 downwards.
TCTTGTTCTTCACGTGGTACTTTCTTCCTGAGAGTCCTCGATGGCTTATCCGAAGAGGGGACTTGACTCGAGCGGAGGACATTTTGAGGCGAGCTGCGGCTGAAAATGGAACAGCAAAAGCTATTCCAGACGACTTTGGAGCGATAATAAAGACCATCTACGAACAGGAAAAGGAGTCCCGGAAAGAAACTTCCTTATGGGGTGCTATTAAAAGCGGTCTTGACGATTACCTCCAGCTCGTCAAGTCACCCAGAATGCGCTCATTGTTTTTAACGCTCTGCTTATGCTGGTTTACTATTGGCATGACCTATTACGGACTAGGACTCAATTCTCAAAACCTGTCAACAAATCGCTACGTGTAAAAAATTTGTACTTAAGGTTTACGAAAACTTTGAAACACGCTTTGTTATTTTATTTATGTTTTTACCAGATATACATTCATCGGCGGCGTCCTTGAGTTTCCAGCTTATTTAATGGTAGCCCCTTTCATCCGCTACCTTGGTCGGAAAAAAGTTTTCATCGGATTCATGACTACGTGTGCTGCGGCCCTGTTAATATCTCTGTTTCTTCCTAAAGGATCACTGCTTATCATTTTGCTAAGCTATTTAGGGAAGTTAGTCATTGGAGCTAATTACTCGTTAGTTTATCTGTACTCTTCTGAAATGCTGCCAACGTTGGTGAGAAACTGTGCATTGGGGATTTGCTCGATGATGGGTAGATTGGGATCGACTTTTGCTCCTTTCATCGTGGATATTGTTGTTCGTAGATGAGAAACTTTTTCTGCTACCTGGTAACCTAATGAATACGTAGTTAGCCTTGATTGTGTCATTTTCTATTTTCAGGGAAGAGATCATCACATGTATCCGTCCTTGATTTTCGGGTCTCTAGCCCTTTTTGCCGGATGTGTGTCCTTAATTCTTCCTGAAACTCAGAATCGTCGTCTGCCGGAAACCATTGAAGAAATTGAAAGCGCAGATGGCAAAAGCTCAAAGAGTAGCAGCTCCGATTGAACACGAAACTAAACAGATAGATGAATGGTTAACATATAAGTTGTGTTGCAAAGTGGATTTAACTTTAATTCGAGACATTTTTGGCTTATACTGCCCTTTTATTGATTTTTTCCTTGTAGTAATGTACGTGCATTAAATTTGTAAGTTGCATCTGAAAAACTGATTTTCGATTATTTCCACGACCATGTCAAGATTTTGAACGAAGATAAGATAACTCAGTGTGGACAGATAAATAAAACAATATTAACCAATCGAGAGCTTATTGTCGAAGTTAAACAGTTTTTTTAGTTAACGTTTTAAATACTTTCCAATATTAACGTCAACATTGCTCTCTTTGGCCACGTCATCTCATATTTTGGTTGGCTTTAAAAATCACGTAACTTCCAACTCCATTTGTCTTACATTTTCTCTGTTGGTATGAATACCTTCCACCACCTGAAAACCATATTTTGATTTGAAATCTTGGTTACCCAGTCGATGCTTAAGAATTATCGTCTTGAACCACAAACCACATGAAAATCCAAATATTTTGTCTATAAATGGGGTTCATTTCGTGCTCATAGTCAATCCCGGCATAAGGAATGCCTCAGAGGAAGGTTAAAATGAGAATGAGCCTCATATCTTCAAATGGCAAAAACGTTGCCAAATCTTCTAGTCGGCCTGGCCTGAACATGCTCACTAGTGCTGCTCTTTTGGATACCCTACTTTGAACATCCTATTATTACAAAGCTGCTATTATCATTCTCAATTAGAAGCCACTAGTCTCACAAGGTAATCCGCCCTTATTGCTTATTTTCTGACATCTCATTTTGTATCAGGATATTATGAGAGCTTCCTTTCGGTAAGCAAGCGTTTCCTCTGAATGCTCTCCACCTTTGTAACGTCCAGTAAGGATAGCATGCAGCTAAGAAAGTATTGAAAAAATTCCCGATATCATATTGTCTCTGTACATTGGCTCGCCACTATCAATCATTTAACCATTTCAGTCGCCGATAATGTGTAATATTTTCTCTCCGTACATTCAAGTCTAGGAATTTTGCGTTGGAATTCTTAGCACATAATATCTGCACGTTTCTCTCGTAGAAAATATGTCGATATGAGTCTCTGAGAGAGCAGAGGAAACATTCATAAATCTAAAAAATGCTACAGGCAAGTCAAACACTATTATTCTCCGAAAGGAAAAAAACACATTACCAGTCAGTTTTCTTGATCATTTCTTTTCAAATAAAAAGCATATTTTTTTGTGATCCTAGTACTTCTCTACAGAATCATTTTTTTTTCTGTACGTTTGGTTTTGGTGTTTCTGCTGAGCAGCTTTGTGCGAGCAAGCTATCAATTGAATCCAAGTCAAGTGAAAATCTCTCACAGACAGACCTGAACGATACACGTACGTTCTTGTGGGCCTTGACAGAAATTGCAGGAAAAAAAATGTTCTCCGGTAGTTTCAAAAATAAGGAGAGAAGTGAAGTTTCCACCATATTTTCGGGGGTTTCAACTTGTTCCAACCATCAACACCTAAAATATACATGAAAACGAAGGTCGCAAGCATTTTGGTAGACTACCATTTATAAAACGAATATTGCGACGGGAAAGGGCAAATTGTCTTGTAGGTTTTGCACACTTTCGGGATAGCCATGTAGGATCGGATCGACGATGGAAGAATAAAAAGCAATCAGCACGCAAGCAATCTATTTACTTTTACACATTTTCGCAGTACATAATGATATTACCTTTTTCCTTTCGTCGAGCACACTTAAGGTTCACTCCCAGTCTCACATTAATACGTAACAAGAGCTTCTTCTAAAATTTACAGTGTCTGTCAGTCTTCTTCCCTTTTTTGTTTGTCTTGGGACCGATTTCAATAAAGCTTGACATAAAAAAACAGTATACGACGGTTGCCTTTTAGTCGAACAGGTAGACACCAGAGTCTGCATTCAACATCCATGTAAATAAATTTTGAAGCTAATGTACGTGGAGCGTAAACCTTAACTGAATTCCTCCCTGCTATCGAGTACATTTGCTTCGCTTTTATTTATCTATACCCCGTTTATAAAATTACATAATGGCCCTGTTCACATAAATGCATTTAAATGTTCTCACTCTTCGTTATTATGTATTACCCAGAAATGCGTTTTCCCACGTAAGATGTCAAGTCAAGAAATATTGAGAAAAAAACTGCTAACGTAATAGTGAGGAAGTGCGAATGCAACATGCCACGATATAGTGTTTCAAGGCCAAAGTAATACAACGATGTATGTGTTCAGGTCGAGATTAATACACGAATAATGTACCCTTGTACCCTAAAGTGAAGTGGTATAGAAACAGAAAAAAAACATTATTTTAAACATTAGATATGAAGGTTTACCAAAAAGCTCAATTCTGTGTTTCAGTTTCGCCCGGAGTGCATGCAACTCAAAATATATTTTTGTTTATCTCGTCTTGACATCTTTTCTACTCGATTGACAAAGGTGTGGCATCGACACGATCGCACGAAGGAAAATCGGCGAAGCGATCGGAGCTGGCAGATTAACCAAATGATGAGAAATAGCATACGCTATTAAGTTCCTTATTATAATACATCAAAGAAAAGAAGTAGTCCTTTTTTTAGTAGCTCTTTGCTTTTAAGTTCACCAGCAAATCCATTCTCATCACAAGTACGCCAAAGTACATTGACTTTCACCTTACGATAGAGGACTGCAAGTGAAAAAGTTGTAATGTCGTTGCTATTAAGTATCTTCTGTCTTACTTTATTTCTGTCCCTTTTCCTATTCACTCCAAGAGGGTTACTTATTTCTCCTCTTTTTTTTTACTCGATAGCACTGAGTTTTACTCCAGCTCCTTTTGTGACCACATCTCATTTCCTTTTCCAAAGGAGCAGTGCTCTAGCTTTGCTTCATTGACTTACTACAATTACAATTGGGTCTGGGACTAGAGTATTTTTTTTGTTTCCTATCGTGCAAGAGACATAACCAAATAAACATATACATTGTGATTATATTAGATTCGAATAAGCATCTTATTACAGCTCCTCCACTTCTTTCTCCTTTCCCCCTTTTATGACGACAAGTTTGAACGCTTTTATCAAGAACAACTTTTAGCAGACCAAATATGGATTCACAGAGCTTAGGTTTCTTTTTCTCTTTGACTTCTAGAATCGCAAGATTTGCCATCACAATTTTTCCTTTCCCTACAGTGAATTCGGCGTGTGTCCCTTTTGTCGATTATATCTAGGAGCCAGGCAATAACTGCGGTTTAAACATGCATGTTCTCCTCTTTAGCAGTGCAAACAATATTCCAATGTGGTCATGTGAGTGATAGAAAGGATCGTCGAGGGAATGTATGGGGAAAGGAATATAAGTTTTCGCTACATTTGAAATGTACTAGTTCTCACAAGGAGAGGCTATAGAGAAAAAACCTGAGAGAAAGAAGTGCAATGCTATGCGCTTATCTCTTGAGGTTCCATGCTGGCTCATTGGCTTGGTTCAACCCGTTGTTGGCACTCTGAACACAAAAAAAACGACGCCAGTGTAAAGTGAAAATACGGAGGGAAATGCCATGCAGCACTTTCTCCAAAAAATGTTGCTTGCAGCAGAATTCGTTTTTGTGAGGGAACGAACGAGGTGGTTATTAACGGTGTGCTCTCAAGCTCACTGCCGCAGTCTGACTTTGACGTGTGAGAAGTGAGAAAGTAGTGTGGATCCAGTTTTCTTTACACTCCTCTCCAGACTACTCTCGTGCAGACAGAGAACAGGCTACGTGCGAAACTATAAACTGAAAAGGAGTGAAATTTTCTCTGTCAAAGTGTTCGTCTCCGACTTGTATGTGAGTGAATGTGGGTCCAGAGTAAGTTTTTCTCTTCAAAGAAAAGCCGGAGGCTTGCAAAAATGGCATTTTGTGCTGAAAAAAACCATAACACAATTTAATTAAAAGCCTTAAACAACTCCATATCAAACAGTTTTCTTCACACTTTGGTTCGACTGATGACAGAGATAAAAACATTCTCCGTAAAGGGTTTGCCAAAACATCTACTAGCCTGCATGTTTACTTATTGTTACTTTGATGACTTTAGCCTCGTCGTCTCACATTCCAGCAACGTTACCCTTTCCTAATATTCTCTCTCAGAATTGCCGTATTATCTGATTCAGTTTCACGGCTGACACTCTTCTACAAAGTGAACAAAACACACGATCGTTCCGATTTTGAAAAAACTAGTATATTTCAACGACCCGCCTGACTTGAATTGTTTCTTTCCATTCCATTACTATTTATTTTCGTAAATACAAATGTTGACAAACTGCGGGTAGAAGAAACCCTCTACTGTTTAAAATAAAAACACTTTCTCATCGTGTATTGCATTAAGAAACGCCATGAGATCTATTTACACAATTTAAACATAATGCATACAAACTAAGTTTACTCGCTGACCATTGCACTTCGTTATTGCTTCTTTCACTTCTGGTGGTCATACTTTTCCCTTGCCTCGTTATATTCTTTGTTGACTTCCCAGCAGGCGGTGAAAGCAATATCCTCGTGATATTTAGGAGTTGCAAAAGTTCGTCGAGTTGAAGAAAAAGATTGTGTGTAGTTTTCCACGCTGTGCAGGAAAAAGCAAACAGTAAAAATGCTGTGGTGAAAACTAGTTTGAGTTTTTATCCTTCGTAATTCAACATTTTTAGTAGTATTGTTACGTTTTGTGGTACTTCTTACGTATACACTATTGTTGGCAATCAATGAGTTTGCGAAACTGTAACAACTGCAGAACAAAGTAAGAATGCAAAAAAGGAGGCCATTGAAACCACCACATTGTAAGAACCTGGGAGAAGAGAAAGAGAAAAGAAAGAAATTTAACAAGAGGAAGATTACTGCTGCATGGCTAAGATAAAATGTCATAAAAATGTCCATGAAACTGCCGGTTGTAAAATCACTGAAGTCACTTCTACTGCAATATCCAGCTACACACTGCAGATTCGTTACATCCTGTGGCATAATGCTACACTTTGTAGTGTAGGCCAAGCACTATTGATGTATGTATCTGCTCAAACCATTGTATCGATATGTAACAGTAATGTTCTTCGAAAACCGCTACCGATCTTATCGTCATTAAGCGGCGATTGCGTCTTAAACGCTATCAATTCCAAACTAACTAAACTTTCAATATTAACATTTACGGGGAAGTTTTATACGCAATAAATTACATCTGCTGAGGCTTATTTAAATTAGGAAAGATTGCTTCACGTCGACTAGGAAGGCAAGCGGTCGATACAAAAAATCCAAAGAAAGGAGCAACCGAAAATGCTATTCTTTTGAGACATTCACGTCTTGAAATGAAAATGACTTTGCTTAAATACCTGTTTACTTGACTTAGATTCAAATGTGAAGCCGTGAACACACTGTAGCCAAGGCTTACCATGAAAATAAACCAGACCATGTGGAGCCAAATGGTAACGGTGAAATGAAAATGTTCCACTGAGTGAAAGCCAGTGAAAGTATGTTGTCGTTGTAATAATGAATAGTGTCTAGATTTTACGTCTTTAGAATCGTTTCGCTTGACTCAAAAACTTCTCGGATGTGCTACACACCAAGAAACAGTTAAGACAAGAAAAAACAGTAAAGGTAATTGTTAAAAGCTCATGGCGTCTATATTTTCCGTTTGACTGTTTCTGTGTTTGGAAAACAGGTAAGTCAACTAAGTTGTGAGACATACAACAATAATTATTGTAAATGGGTTTCCAAATAATGCAGCATACAATGAAAACTTACACTAGTTCATTAATTCCGTTTTCTCGTGCCTAAAATAATGATTTTTTTAAAACACAGTTTCCAGTTGCAAAAATGCCTGCTTTGGATTCTAAAAGGAAACAGAATTCACGCTGATTGTTTTTTTCTTCTTCTTCTTGTTTTCAACTTGTTGCCTACTCCTGTTTTCATCATCAGACATATTCCAGTAACATAATTTTAACAGTTTTTTTAACACGGCACCACAAAAAGTTGTTTTCTTTTTTATCCTTTTCACATTTTTTCACAACCCTGTCAAGTTTTTTTTTTTTTTTTGGCTAGCTCACCTTTCTTCGTGTGCGTTTTGAATGTGATTGAATGATGCCCGATCTCTCTCTCTCTCTCTTTCTCTCTTCTCTCTCTTGCACATTTTTGTTCTCTCACACTTCGCAATTAATTCATGTTCATGTGATTTTCGATTTTGCTCTCAAAAGAATGTTTTAAAATAAAAGATCCTTTATGTCGTTCGGAAAGTTTGTGTTCATCAATATTATACATACTTTCACAATTGCATGGTAGGATGCTTTAACTTTCACCAAACAAGCTCCTTTTTTAAGTGAGCGAAGACAGAAACTCCTTAAGTGGAAAAAGTGCGAGTGACTTTTTTTTGTAGATGATAGGTAGTGACATTTTCTTGATCAAAACTTGTAAAAGAAGGATATTCTGTCTTCTTGTCAGTTGGGTATAATTAATTTTTCGTCCTCCGGCGTATAACAAATTGAATGTTGGAGACTGAAGGCGTTTCAGGATGCTCGCTCCTAAATTTATTGCTTGTCACAAAGATGTACATAATCAAATGACTGACTCAAGCGCAAACTTTATTGGATAGTTCATTGGTACAAAAAAAACTGATCCGAACACAAAAGTAACTTTATTTTGTAATGAAATCAAATTGGGATTTTCAGTCACGAACAGAATCATAACTATGACGAAATGAAATATGTAGAAAATGTCCTACGACGTTCTTAACCCTTGCTGAGGTTCGTGGAATATACAACATGTGTTTCCTGCATGTAATTCAACAAATCTATCCGCTCATGTGTGCTTCGTGAACTGTGCACAGAAGCACTCTGTATTTTACCTATGTATAATATTTACAATATACTCATTCCAACAATTGGAAATTTTAATATTGTGTATCGTATTCTTCATGCGATTTGGAAATCACAGTTGTCATGCATGCTGAATGTTCTGTGAACTAATTGATTCATGCTTTCTGCTAATCTCTTAAACCACATGGCTCGGACCAGTGCTTTGCTTCAGCTTCTATCGAGTGTATCCATAGCATGAACTTAATCAAATTATGACAATAGTCTCTACACACACACAACCATTCACTGTGTGCCATAAGTGTTCCTGATTTTAAGTGGTTGTGTCTTTTCGAGAGCTTTGTCAATTTCAACTGTTAAGTGGTACGACTGCCCTTTCTTCCTGTAAATCAATAAGTATCCCTACTGTTTGAATCCACTTCATTCCTTATTCTAGAAAATTTAACAAGTAGCAGTCGATAGAGGAACGCGCAATTTATATTTCTAACTGTATTTAAATGAACACTCATAAATGAATATTATTTGATACTTATGATATAGTGCTTTGGGGTGAAAAGCTTTTACTCTGAGAAGCGGAACATTTCTAATTGTAAACTTGTACTGTATGCTCGCTCCATGTAATGCCAGCATTATAATATTGTTTTTTCAAACAATAAGTAGTATTCGTAAAGCTATCTATCTATGCTGCTGATATACATTTTCGTCCAGCATCAAAATATTGGAACACATCGTAATAGGTGGTAGCACATTTTCTATTCGATTAAAGTACTTTTTTCTCTACAGAATAGTTACGAAATTTAAAATTCATTTATGAATGCTGCAAACAATACTGCAAAAAAGGGTTATTTTTACGGGAAGCCGGTAGTGACTTCACCATCCCGATTTCCCGAGTTGAGAATGCAACTATTTTACTATTTTCTACTTTACGCCATTTGAGAGACTTAGAGAATAAGATTCCAAGCGACAAATGGTTTTGACGTTACCGGTTTCATAGCCACGAACACAGTAGTCATCTCAAGCTTGCTACGTATTTAAAAGGAGATGTGAATTTATGACTTCTCCGAATGAGATGCAGTGTGAAAGAAACAGCCTGCAAATAAAATATTATTTATACATATTTCACGACGTACATAAATATTAGCTCTAGCACTTGCAGAAGATCAGGCAAGTCACTCGCGATCTAATTCGTATTCCCTGCACTGATCCTTATTCGTTCGGCTCTATCCATAGAGTAGCTCTTCATTTCCATTTCATTTTCTTATCTCTCCTTCTTTCTTTCTTTCACTACCGGTTACTTTGTTAAGTTAGGACAGATGTACGACAGCAGCTCTAAAAGAAAGCATTATTTTGGGAGCGTAAAGTGGTAAGAAACTTAGGTCTTCCTCCTAGAGAGTAGAACTGACGGAAAAACTAGCATCTTGTAAAGGTCGGATTGTTTCAAGGATGAGTTTTAGTTAATAGGCACCGCATATTGTACAGTGATGCCATACGAGCATGAAAATTACTGAAGAGACACTTGCTCAGTGAAATTCCCCAGATGCACGTAAAAACAAAAGAGGACAATGAAAAAGGAATTGTTTTTCGCTGTATCAGCATTACACTTTATGTATTGTTGAATTATAGAAAATCTCATGCAGTACATGATTATATACCTCTGTCACAAAAAATATAAAATAAGAAGAATCTGCCAGTTTACGGTCTCAAAATGTTTTGTTAAAACTTTCAGAAATGCTTTTGCTAAACGCTGACTCAAGTATTTGAATAAGGAATACGATCAAAGAAAACCAATATAGGTCTAGATTAGGCAATTTTAAAGGTAGTGTGTAGTAGGATATTCCTAATCGCATATAGTTATCTCATCTCATAATTAGTCCTAGGCTGTAATTGTTCCATATCGCAGCATGACGAAAACGGTGTATATTCTGTTGTGAGAAATCCCACAAGATCCAAACCTGTCTCTTTTGACGTAAGCAAAATAAAAAAAATTCAAAAACATTGGTTGGTACATGTGAGAATCTGATTGCTTAGAGTTTGTTGTTTTTGTTTTCTATGGTGGCCTACTACTACCTAAATCCGTGATATTGTTGCGATAGTTTGTTTGTTGTTGTGCGTTTAAATACACCCATCATGGATGGATTTTTCGTTTCATTTTAAGATGCAATATCGTACAGTGATGTGAAATGGAAGGGTAAACCTTCTTATTCACATTTTCATCCGGCATTAAAATCCTGGAACGCTTCGTAATATAAGTGTTTAAACGTTTCCTATTTGGTTAGAAACTAAGAAGCCATATATGTATTTGTTTGCGAATTTATTGCTTTCCTATGAATACCTGGAAAATCTCTCAGTGGCTAGCTTCTTCATTGTTCGCTTAGCTGATCAACGTATTACGACAGAAATAATATAAACTATGCAGCAATTATTTTTTACCTTTTTCTGATGAGCATTCCTCGAAAGATATGCAACCACTTCGGGCCCAGCCCATTAAATTGCTCAGGATATATGCTGTACAAATTCTGCTTACTCGAGTCTATAATTGCAAAATGGATTTAAAAAGAGAGATCGACGCTGCAAGTGAGGATCAATGGTATCCACATTATCTAAACTACCATTACAAGTTAAATCACCATATTTACAGAACCAAGTGACAGTTAGTTTTGCATTCACAGTTGTCTGTCTCTAACGCAGATTCCATTACTAGCAAACCAAAGACAGGCTGTTACTCCTTTCCCCTCATTCCCTTAAGATTAATACTTTAATGTCACCGAGCCTTGGAAATGTCAAGCGGTATTGCAAACTAATGATAACTATTACTGTCAACTGCTACTCTCATCTTCTCTACAGGAAAAGTACACAAACCAACAAGAGCACACATACATATATTATATATATCTACACACGACAAAAAGGTTACATCGAACGCATAAAGCGAGCCTTAGACTATCAGAAACAAGAGTAAAATAATTTTAGTAATGACAGTTTGGCTGCATGAAAATGTAGAAGCTCTCAGCTTTTTTATTCTTGAATTTTTGTACACACATTCAAGTACATTATTTTTTCGCCAAGTAGAACCTTTAAATGAGGTAAGCTATCATTGGATCAAGTTTGAGGGCAGGCTCGCAGATGTCAAAGAAAGATGCGTTTAGTCGCATACACACAAAGGATGTGTCACAATGAATTTATTTCGATGGGAAACCTCATGCTACGCGTGTTAAAAGTAGTTGTAGACATGTTTCAACCAAAAATGGATTCCTCTCGGGAAGATCCACTTTTAGTGTCAAATGGAGGATGTGATGATGGGAAATATGTTGGGATAGTGCTCAACATCTTTTTTTCTACGTCTCTTGGTCCTATTTTACTTTACACATATTCCCCTGTAGATCTTTCCTGCTCACTTGACAGTGGCGTCCTGTTATCCAATCAGTATTTTCTTGTGCGCAGTCACACCATTCGTTGTCATCCCTGCGACAATGCATTATGCAGCTTTTTCACTAGAGACTTTTAAGGGAAAAAAATCCTTTTTAGTTTAAAGAGACTTGAAACTGTGTAATGTAAGATCTACTTTCGGTAGTTTCAAAAAAAAAAAAAAAAAAAAAAAAAAAAAATGTATAAGACTTAAGAGAGTAGACGTACTTTTAGTGATATACGTTACTGTTACGACCATTAAAGTTCTCACGATGCTCTTGAAAATAGAAGGCTGGAAAGGAAATGAAAGCCAAGTGTATGGAATGTACGGAAGGGAGGAACACCGTCGCATGAGAGAGAAAAGAGAAAGAAAAGACAAGACATAGGGCAAAGAATAAAACCCAAAAAATACATAGATTTTCTTGCTTTTCATTCATTTTCATTCATGGATTACATGAAAAGAAAATGTCAAATGAAGAAAGATAAAGTGAAGCAAAGAGAAAGCATTATAAAATGTAAAACCAAGGGTAGACTTTCAAATGAACGAAAGCTTTTTGGACGATGAACTTGATTTAAGTATAGATAAAAATATTTCTAATTTATTTACACAGCCCATGCCCAAAATCTCGAAACGTTTTCAAGTTTGATATATTTTTTTAATTTATGGCTGTGGCAGAGGAAAATTTTGTCGCTTCCAAAATGCTCTTCATTGTAGGTATGACTGTCGTGTTATTGATGTTGTTGGCAGAATGGGTTTAGTGCACACACTTGTGACGGTTGCCGGTATAATTGCAATCATTGGCTTGCTCGCTCTCCTATTCTGTCACTACTTGGGGGGATGGACCTGGACCAAGGCATGGCTATGTTCAAGTGGCGAGGAAAAAATGATTCTGACAAAGCAAGGCACACGTCGACATTTCAATCCTAATGGATACATGGTTAGTGGAACACTACACAATCTTCTAGTAATACAAAAACTACCACCTCAAAAAACATGTGAAAAAATAATGTTCTTTTCCGGTAAAACGACGGACGCTACACTTGATTGATGTGATATTTTTGATTGTAGAAAAAAATAAAATAAAAGGCTGTGACAGCCATCGAAATGTTGGAACAAGACTTGTAAAGGTGTTTTACGCACAAAAATTCAAGTAGAAAGTAGTTTTCTTTTGGAGAGAGCTTGTTTCTCTGGTCACGTCACGGGAAAAAGTGATGAATAACCGTGGGTAGCGCAAACCAGCAATTCGGCTAATGACGGATGAACGGGCTCACGTTGCACATTTTATTAACACAAAATTATTAATTAGAGACGATTTTCTCTGCTGGAGGATAAAAGAATATAAATAGAAACCTGTTGATGGTCTTCATAGTAAAGAAACAAGTAGTGATACTAGAGGTGAGCCTGAAAACTATACTTTTAAACGTAGAATTCACTGCTATTCACATAGCGTTTGCTTTGTCTGCATGACGTATCACGCTGCATTTTTTATCTTCGCACTTTTTTCGTATAATGCTCGACACTCGTCAAGAGAAATGTAGATGAAAACACGTGAAAAATAATCAAGATAATGATTACAATGCAACTAAGTATTTTGAAAAACTAATAATATTATCAACTAACTTGCTTGAATGGATTCGTTCCCGTGAGAGTTCATTGAAAAAGATTATGCAAATCTGTTTGTATTGATGATGTACATATTTGAAACGTATAAGATTTTGGGTCTTACTACAGGTATCGTCGGAGTCTGATTTGAACATTTCCGGGCGAGGGAGTTTTCGCAGGTTTGACACAACTGATAACGATTATCATCTTTTCCGTCAAGGGAGCAATTCTTCACTCGCCAGACATCACCAGCATCTGCTGCAGTCTGGTCAGGCTAACCAAATTCCTCCACAGCCACTCAGGCCAGCCCCAAATCTTCCACCAGCGCCTCTCAACTCTCAAAGCTCTCTGGACTCGGTTTTTAACACAGCACCTCCGTCTCCAGCTCCTTCCTCTGTGCCAAGAATACCCCCACCTCCAGCACATCATTCACACTCTGGCTCAACATCCTCTTCAATAACCTCTCATGCAAGCCAAAGAATATCGGTAGCCATGGGGGAAAGTAATTTGTACAAAGATGGAAACGCATTTTTAGGAAACGCCAGAAGAAGCACTGATGATGGAGGGGGCTTCTCATCAACGAATCCATTTCTTCCGTTGATGAAAGCCTCTCAAGGAATTACAGAATCCGTTAAATCCACGCCATCTCACTCAATTAGTGAGGCAGACCAGTCAGAAAATGCTAGCTCATACTCTGCAGGTACAAATCGACCTTCCGGTCCTGATTTACCTACGGTTCTGACAAGAATGAGTCACTCTCCAGCGTCAGCTCCATGCTCAACTTCCGTTTATCCTACTGTTGGAACAGGATTAAGCATGGGAGAAATCCTTTTTTCTGCTCCACCTACGTACCAGCATCAACCTAGTACCGGTATTTTATCCACAGGGACGACAAGTCCTTTGTTCGCTTCCACACCCTCGGGGTCTCCTAAGCCACAGCATAAAGGTTTACCAGCAAGGTCGTCAAGCTCTGGATCACCCCAACACACTAGCTCGAGGTACAACTTGTATCACCAGAATAGTGCTGATAACCTCATAGGGTCTCCCTCCTCAACTGGTATGGCCTCTCCATCGGCTCACTCCCCTACAGCTCTACCGGCGCATGGTCTTCGGCGCGCTTCATATCCAAACAGGGCCCCATACATACCTCATGACACGATTCCTAAATCTGAATTCCCTCAGCACATTCCCTACGTACCGTCGTTTCACTACCATCACCATCAGAAAGGCACCAACTCCGGAGTGGCTCCAGGAGCAGATCAAACGCGGTCTCACCATCATCACTACATACCGTCTACTGGCATTGGGGGATCTGTGGTACAGCCCTTTCTCGAGGAACAGGAAGAACCCCCAGAAGAACCTTGTATCAATCATACACTCTCCCATACGACTAATACGCTGCCTCCATCCAATATGGACGTTGAGCGAGAGGACTTAACCAATAGGATAATGTTAGAAACGATGCGTGAGGAGATTCGAATTGCCAATGAGAGAATGGCAGACGTTACCAAGAGTCTTTTGATGGATGACGTTTTTCTGCCAACGGCCCCTTCCCTACAAACGGAAGCTATTAGGAAACCTTCAGTAAACGAGCTAAATTTTGAGGGAAAAGTCAGCCAAAGTAAGAGTAACGGGGAAGGCCCAAACAACACGGCTGGATCTGGAGTCACGGCAAACAATGTTAACAGAATAGCAAGTTCATCTCCTAAAATTCTCAGTTCCGAGAACTCACCCAGTTTAATTGGGAGGAGGAGTAGTACGCCTGTCTATAATACTCTTAGTGGGGGAATTAGCTCGTTTTGTGGTGGTACTGGTGCTAGTGGTGGGCAAAGTGGTCGTCCAACTTCTCTCCTTCAAAGAAGCAACAGCAGTGGCAGCAATCATGAGACTGACAGAGTACCACAGTCTGGTAAAGACTATTTTCTTAGCCAGCATTTGAAAAATGCCGAGAACGGTGCGAGCTCAACGCTCGCTGGGAACAATTCTATAATGAGTAACGGTAATAAAAATGATCGGCTCAAAAACTTGTCCAATCACCCCATGAATCCAGTTAAAGTCTTGTTTTGTCATGTTTTACAGTAGTAACTGCTTTAGCTAGTGGGATTGGTGGTTCAGGAAAGCCTCCGTCTGTTGGATCCTATATTTTTAAACAAAGCTCGCGGTCCTTCTCTTTCCGACAATCAAGCACGGACAGTATTGGAGATGTATCGGATCTTGGAAGCCCATCGGGTGATGGATCCTTGCCGAGCTTAGAGAGGGCTATGTCTTGCGATTCCGTTTGCTCTGACACTTCCGTTATACTGGGAGATTTAGACCCGCCACATTTGACGGGACACTTGTGTATCGGACTGGAATATGATAGGTAAACTAAAAAACTTAGACATGCCTATGTTTATCTTAAAAAACCAGGCAGATTTCTCCTCGAAATCTTGACAAGTATTTATGAACACAAAAATCTCGTTATTTGTTCATAAGTATTGCATGTATTTCATACATGAGATATTATAGTATAACCGAGTGTATCTGTTCTGCATACCTACATACTACATTACCTACGCTATAACGACGAGAGAAAGGGTAAAGGGATAATATCGCATATAATATCGAATTTCCATCCATCGGATATCTCTTTCTACAGTTGTCCCTGAGAGTCTAAATTGGCACGTTTATAGAAAAGAATTGTTCTTAACTGAAAATAGACGATCATGAACAGATTTGGTACCATATAAATTTCCAATTGCTGAGAGGACAATGGTACCACGGGGGCTTCGTTGTTGGAAGTCACCTGAAGAACATCCATTTCCAGCATTAATTATTAAAGTGGTTGAAACTCGCGTTCAAGCGAGGACAATACATAAATCCCGTAACCGAGTGAAAATATATGGAATCCAAGAACAATTGGTGCTCATCCATCCACCATTCCATGGTTCTTTACACGATCAAACTCGTTGCTATATATTTTTAATTTTGTTAAGCTGTTATTCGATTTGCACATCCTGTTATTCCTGTTTTTTCTCTCTCTTTGCATCCATCATTACAGCGTATCCATGCACTTAATCTGAAATTCGAGAAGGTTGTTGTAGCTTTGCACTCTAAGAGCATTGTAAAATTGTATCCTGCAAGCTGTTGATTATCTGGAATTGGATAGGATTTTGGAACTCAAGTTGAACGAGAGAGGAGCATAAATTGGATCGACAGGAAAAGCAAACCTTTAGGGCAATATAATTCCCTGTGTAGTTAGTAAACAAAAGAATATAGAGCCTTTCAACATTGCTCTGTGTGTTTTATTGGAAGCAAAGGAAGAGGAATCTCCATCAGGCATATCCGTTACCATTTTTGTTTGTTTACTTTCTTCAATCTTGTCTGTGCACTCTTCGTCATGCAGCACACCCGCCCTTAATCATGTAAAAGTAATCAAGAAAGAAGCAATAAACAAGATAGGAAAAGAAAGATTGAACATACCAAGCCCGTTTTTCTATTGCCGGACCAAATCAAATACGGACAAAACAAGTGTTTGAAGAGAAAAATAAACTAGATCAGTTTGGTCATATACCCAAGTGTGTACAGCCACAGCTTTGTGCTGTAGATTACAAAACAAACACAGCTCAATGAAATCACATTGGATATTCCAGTTAACTAACTGCTGCTCAATATAATTGTGAAATCGATAGGGATCGCTGGTTATGATCGATTTTGCGAAGCACTCGCAGCTAACCCTGTTGATTCGTGCTTTTATCTGTCAGGCAGGTAAGAGAAGAAACATACGGGGTGTATAGAAATGGTGTTTACGACCTCTAAAAACTGTCTGTAAACAATTTCCTTGGAAGTAACTAGCTAAAATAGCACAACAGCGTAATAATTTGTGCTTTCATTCCCATACAAACAAAAAAATGCCCTAAGACGCTTGAGAGAGAAAGTTAACCAAGCAATAGCTATTTAATGAAGAATGAGAAGTACGCAAGAGTAAATAAACTGTTTCAACGTAGTAATGATGTAATAAGGAATGAAAAACGTAAAAATGATGCTCCTTCTGGTACCTTTAAGAAAGAACTCATGCCAATCAGAAAAATTGTGTCCAAAAAATGACTAAAAAACTAGAGCGGTCACGTACAGGTATCTGAAAACCAGTGTAAACACAATTATACACTGTCTAAGGCTGGTGACAATCTCGATGCAAAAGTCTGTGTCAATCAGACAAAGCAGTACAAAGGCACGACTTAGAAAATGAATTCGGGCACCTGGAGGTACTCGAAACCACTTAATGCCCCATTCATCTGTTGCCAAGGAATAAAAAAACTTTCAAGCACCTGAAAGCACCTGTCCATTGAAGTAAGAATTCGCGAGTTCTCGTGGAAAGTATCCAAGAGGAACATACGGAAAAAACCTGGCCTTTCAGGAGACCGGCGAACAACAGGAATTCAATAAGCTATTGCGTATAAACGCAATGCTTAACAAGTAGTCGAGAAAGAGAAAAGTAGAGGCTTGTTGCATAATGTATTCCCCAGAAGTGGTGAATGACCATGAATAATAAAGACGGTATTAGAGAGAAAGTAAACAGGAAAAACGGGAAACAAGAATACTTCATGCTTGAACAAAACTCGATGATAATGTGTTGTAGAGACGAGCAATGTTCTAATAAGGAGCTATGCGGATGAATTCCATATTACGCTACCAAGTATTGCTCTCTTATGGAATAAAAAAGAAGCGCACAACTTTTTTCCGCCTTGCTAGTATATCCTTTGATGTTCTGTTAGTCTGTTTATGTATTAGTAATAATTAGTTGGAGTCCAGTTACGCCTTCAATACCAGTAAAATAAGTTATATTGGAAAAAGAACCTGCCACACAATGTCATGACAATTATGTAGCCTTCGCAGATCAAAGTTTGGCACCACCCTGCCGCTGTTTTTCGTTGATTGTACCTTGAGTTGGCTGTGCATTCTGCAGTTGCACAGGAGGAGGAGGACAGTTGTCATTCCCGTTTTGTAATGATTTTTCTTGATCTTATGCAGTGAAACGGCAGACCTGTTGGTAAATGTTATGGAGGCGAAGGAACTTGTGGGACCAGATCCAGATCCTCATGCGCCATTCGACTCATACGTACGCGTCTACTTACTTCCCGACAAGACAACAAATATGCAAACCAGGGTATGTTAAAAAGTTTTTTTAAACATGGCTGAAATATGGTGAAGACGTATCGTTTTTATAGTACAACAAGGGAATCCGTATTAAAGGATTTAGTTTTAACAGCCAATAAGTTGTTTACCTGACATGGGTGTCATTCGGTGCACAGAATTTTCAGCACATCAGTCAAATGAATTCACGAAGAGTTCGAAACGAAACAGTATTGACTTTATCTTTTTTATCAGACTTTTTTTCGTTCTTAGCCTATGAAGCATTGCTATTTTTCTCAGTTTTGACAGTTCTCCATCGGGTCGAAACATGCCTATTTCTTCATAGACTTCACAAAACGTGTAGGATCTACATATTGTTACGTTTTCCCTAAGGTCAAAACAAATGTTCAACATGGTCGGACGCATTTATATGTTGTAGGGGGTTACCTTGTTTTGAATTCTTTAAAGGGTAAATGCGTGAGACGCTTGTGGAGTGCCAACGAAGTGTAAACTACAATTCTTGCTGAAATTTATATTGTAATTTAAAGTTCCTACTACTGTCGTATTGAATATTCCATTATGATTTTGTTTTGCAGAAAACAAAGTAACAGGAAACACTAGCTTAAAGCTTAAATACATTCCTATTCCTTTCTGAAAATATTCAGAATACTTTCATTTTACTAAGTACCTACAGTCATTGTAAAGCATTCGTCGCGCAAAATTCCTACGCTTCGAAAATAAGATTTTTTGCAAGCTGGGTGAGTTTGAAAAGTTGGATTATCACCCTTCACCTACTAGATTTACTTGCAAAGCAGCTCACCAACGAAAAAACAGTACCCCTGTCCGTGCTACACCTCAAAGAGCGCAGAGTTAGTTGGTCTGCGAGTGAGCTTGTCTACGACTAGTATTTTCAATACACCACCTCCTTCATCCTTTGACTTTGTTTTCGCTTTAGGAGTATTATTTACATCAGCAAACATAGTTTAGCATTCTAGATTCGAAACGAGAAACCATTTCCTTTGCACGAGCTTTTATTTTTATTTTTCTTCCAGAACTTGTTTTCAGTTCACGGGTTGGTTGAGCTGTCTCATAAACAATTCCGCTGACATTTCCAGTTCAGACGCTTTAGTTTCAATGGTATACAAACAAATACTGGGAAACGTTATGGAAAACATACAACGAGAAGTCATTTACTGAAATGTCTCCAGCACAAATTTGCATGAATTTTACTCCCACAGGGAGTTCAGCTAACGAACATACCTGAAATTTGGAACGAAACTGGGAGTTGTCTTTGGACTTTTAAAAAAATGTTCCAGCGTCTCTGCTCAGATTCAGTTACACCTAAATACATAGCCCGTTGTGCTTCTTTAGGCGAAAATAGATTTTTTTAAACCAAAATTAAACGGTTGTAGAATACAAAAGATAGCCTTTTAAATACCATATTGAAAGTTCCGTGAACTGAGTCCAGGTATGGTTTTTCTCTGATGAATCGTTGTATTGTAGTCTTCAGGGTAACAACAAGCATATTTATAAGGGCAGTAAGAGTTAAACATTAGAAACCTTATTGTTTCAAAAAACATATGTTGGTCAGGATTGATATTGCACTTATTACCCATATACCTATCCGTATCCGTTTGACTACCTTTCCACTGGATTAATCGAGTTTAGCTTGCAGGAATGGTTCGTTAAAGGGTAAGTGACGAGGTTAAAACCAAAGCTGCCTTTCTCTCTGGCTTTTTACGTAAAGGCTGAGTGAAAAAAACAAACACTTGGTCGAAAATCTAGAGAGAGGCTATTAGAGGTGATTCAAGTGAAAGCTATGTTACGAACATGAACCATAAGGGGCTCTTAAGCCTCACAGCCATGTCGACTTTTTATGATTTGTTTGCTATTGTGATGATGAGTATGGTCATATCCAGTTTTCCATTTTGCCATTGTTCGCGACGCTTGCAGAGTGTGGAAAAGTTGGAATAAAAGACATAATTCTATTCGAATTTAAATGCAGAACACATAAGGCCCTTTATATTCTAAATTTAGAGTTATTCTGAAATAAAAGCTGAAATGAGTTTGGGTCGTTATCGCATTCCATAGTGAAATAGTTTTTTTTTGTTTATGTCTAGAACTCTTAAAATCATATAGTAAGCCTTAAGGTTATTATAAATGAACAAATAAATGCGTCCTGTCCTTTCACCAAGACTGGATTGTTATAATGTGTGGGGAAAATTAGAAGTACCCTCGCCATAATAACAATTTGAAAATGTGTTTCTCTTGCAGGTTTGTGGGATATTGTGTTGGCGAAAATAAAAGGTGGCAAACCTCAGTGAAAGCTACTTAAAAATTTAGTTTTCATTGTTATTCACGCATAAACGCAAACAAACGCGATTGATTACAACGACAGACTGTAGCTAGGCAGCTACTCGTTCATACGTTCTATGACGAAGAAACGAGCACTAAACGCTAACGCTGCCACCATTGGCAGAAAAGTATACATTATGCACTGTTGTTATGACGTATTAATTCTAATGTTTGTATCCCCAGGTTTACAGAAAGTCACTTTCTCCCGTCTACAAGGAGAGGTTTATGTTTGGCTTGGAAATGAGTGAGCTCGCTAGTCGCTCCTTGGTTTTCTACCTTTATGCCACCGACAAGTACACAAACACCTTGATTGGAGAGGGGGAAATGAAGCTAGGTGATATTGACTTGGCCCAACCATCGATTACGTGGCTCTTGCTTACAGACACTGGACAGGTATGAAATGTCGACATTCACACTTTTTCACATTTTTATAGTTTTATCGAGATACAATTACGTGAATGCTTACTCAAAATTATGGCACGATTAATGTATTTACAACATATACATATAGTAACTTCCTATCAAAAGTTCTAAACAAAAAAATGTTACGAATGAATCTATCTATCTCTTTTTTTGTACATCTTGAAGAGAGTCAAAATGTGATGTAATAAATTGGCAAGCTTCTGACGAACACGTCCAATTACTGGCAAAAAGTATAATACTTTTATCACCTTCCAACAATTGATTATAGTTAGTTGTCTCATATATAATATTAGATATCGTTTGTGTCTATCTTTTTCCTCCTAGTCTTTCTAAGAGTTTTGGAGCATCATTACACTGATAAGAGGACTATTTTCGATTCCATATGGTCTTTACGGCAGTGTCAAGTCTGATTCATTACACTCATTCGCGCTAACACAGGTTTGTGTTCTGTGCTCCAGTGTCACACGACGAAGATACTTTAAGATTCTCATCTACTCCTAGAATCCCTGTGCAACATGAACTGCTGTAATGTACAAGTAAACTTTTGTACAGCTTTGTTGCTCGGTATCAAGACGGAGTGACGATGATAATGATTTTATTGATTATATCAGTTTCAAGTTAAATTATGCTATCATTGTTACTCCTCGCTGAGTTGCAGCAGGAGAGGAAAGAAGAGAAAAAAGTTTATCCGTCAAAGATCCAAGAAATAGTTATTTTTTGTAAGTAAATTTTCAAGGAATTTCCTGAATTCAGTGAAGGCATGTAGTATAAATGGTAGCATTTCCACTGAATAATAGCTCATATAATTCAACGAAAATGATAATAACTTGTTGTCCCTTAATAATACTGAAGTATTTACCTACAAGAGAAGAGTAAACCGATTGGCCAGGATATTATCAGCATTACATATGTTGAAAGCACTTAGTCGACAAAAGCCTGCTTATAAAAATGCGTCTTCGTTTTCACCAATCAAGTGAATGGCAAACGGACCCTTTAGAGAGGATTCCCGTTACTAGGTACACTTGTCTGTGTAAATGTAGAGAGAAAGCCTCCTGTAAGTAGCCATTGATTTTGCATAGTGACTACATAATTTCATCAACGAGTGAGCATGATGCAAATGCTTAAATAAATTTTGAAATTAGTACTGCAGAGTTATAGCTGGGATTTGGTTCACAGAAACGAAAGCATCATTTAATTGAAGATTATAATACGACCATAAAATAATAACCCATCTGTCCAAATGTACATATCCGCTTGAGGAAATAATCGAATTAGACTCAGAATCAAAGAGGAATCATGGAAGATAAAGATTATTAGCGAGCAGTTTTGAAGACACTTAATGCGTACAACTGGTTATACCCGAATCACTACACCCGTACAAATCATTAGATAGTAACCACTACAAAGGCACATCATGCTCAAGTATAAGAATAAGAAATAAATGTATATCAATATCAATAATTGTTTACCTCCATGAAGTGAAAGATGCGATAGAGAAAAAAAGGAAAAGAAAATGTATGGCTGCTGGAATTGGAAGGTATCGTGTAATAAAAAGCCAATGTTAACAAGCATCATTCACCAATTACGCCCCAACTTGTGACAGATAGCCTGAAAAATTGAGATTTGTGAGTAGAACCTGTAGTTGCGGGTATAAAGCAGCTTAAGAACCACCAAGTCAATCATTAAATGGTCTTGGGTAAAATCAATTGCTTAGTGCATATATTTCCGGATACTTCCTTCCATACATTTCAATTATTGCAGGAGGCTAATCTCGCGCAACTTATTTTTATTTCGGCAGATGTTCTTTTCAATGCCTCTATCAGCCATTCGCTTTTATTATCAACATTTTATTTTTGTTTTCACGTTACCCCGCCGTACAAAACAAAATCATATACCATTCGTTTATAATTTATATATGCGATGAACGAAACAATGCGCACATTTTCTATGAGAATAGGACTTTGTTTCCCCTTCAGTTGGCTGAGTGGTTTAGAAAACCTGGATGGTATCACTACCACAATATTATGTGCAAATTATACTGCGGAAAAATCTCGACGGTTCTAGTTTATTTTACTACAACATTTTTTTGCACATTGTGACTACGAGCACACTAGGGAAACATGTATCCGTCTGTCTACGCCTACATACTTGCACCAATCTTTTTTAAGCCCATGAAAAATTAAAATTCTTTTTTCTTTCTTTCATCTGATATCATCAGCACCCGAGTTTATGGCCTTCGCGTTTTTTCCATCGGACGTATACGGTTTTCGAATGTGAACTTCTTGTGAACTTTTTTAAAAAAGTGAAAGGAGTTCTTTTCTTAAAAACATGAAAAATCCCCAACTAGTTGCTACTCTATGAAATGGACATATTCGATAGTTTAAATGGCTACTTTACTTCATCGCACTTGTGATTTCTATATGAACTTTGGTAATTACGGGTTGCGTTTACTTGCCGATAGAGTTCATATTACCCCATGTTCTTTCCAAACGTGAAATCGTAGCAAACGTTGTGAATCTATCGCAAGGACGGTTCTGACCACTGGCTGATGTTTCCGATGACGGCTTCCTGAGTCTATTCAGTTACTAAAACTAAAAAAGAATGATTACTTGTGCATTCATAAACATGAACTCTATAACCTATTGACTTCAATATTTTGCACCTAGCAAGTAAACTTTCGGTTTAGCTTTGTTGGCTGGGACCTGGATTGAACTTTGTTTCGAGAGTTTTGATTCCTTTTAACCTTAGTTTGGGAGAACCAAATGGATCTGATATAAGCAGATATATGGCAGGTCAGATCGGGTACTATATATACACAAAAATCTTAAAGTAATATAGATTCACGATTCACAGCATCCCATTACATTGAAAGTTGATTTTTTTCATGCTGCATTATCCGAGAAACAATGCTATTGCATCGAGGCCATCATGAATTCTGGTCACATGAAATGGGAGAATGCAAGAGAGTAGTGGATAGGAGATATCACCTAATTCGCACATTAGCTGGCAGGTTCTCCTTGTTGTAAGGTTGCAATCTAAAATCATTGCGGCATTGTCTTGAGAGTAAAAGGTTGAGGATGGATGCAAAGGAAAACGGTTTCGATTCCGCCTCAAAGGGTCTGACTCCCACTTTGGATGCTGGCAAGTGGCAACCACAGCAGCTAACACAAACCACCATCATCACTTAACTTTCACCAAACACCACAACGATTATTTGGTTGGTGGTGCTGGTACTAGTAGTGGCATAATGCTTTCAAGAAGGATAGTGCCATACTGTGCCATTATTATTTATACGGTACGCATTGGAATGAGACATGAATGTTGATCATTTTTTGCTTCAGTCACACCATTTGTGGTCGTCCAATCCATTTTTTCTGCACCCTTGTGACTCATTTTTTATTATGAACTTACATCCTTGATCTTCCTTCATCTAATACTGTGGTACAGTCTCTTTACAAATCATTTTAGCAACCATTTTCTTTCATAAAAGAGCAGTACAATGGAACGCTTAAAAAATGAAGCAATACTGGCTTTGTGGTGCCGGGGAAAATTGCTGGAAGACGATGATAATGGTGCTGTCCTCAGGAGAAAGTTGTTGGGCGTGCTGTGTAGAAAATACTCTGGTGCAAAACAGTTGGATTACATTTTAAATTAAATTCTTCCTTCAACTTGTTCTCACACGTAAATTCCTCTCTGGCTGTGACCATACAAAAAATCCTCCGCCGAATATTAACGCCCAGCGCGTTGTAACGGAGTCATATTTAATGAGAATATCAATGCACGAGAGCTGGTAAACACACAGCGGTAGAGGAGTGGACACATTTACTCTGACTTAATGTATCAGAGGTTATAGACCAGAATGTCAATACTGCAGTGAGTAGGTTGCCTCCTCATAAAAAACGTAGTTGGATAGGAATTGAACAATGCTGCATATTTTGTGTGGTGCTATTCCATAAAACTGCTGAATTTTCCGGTTTGGCATACCGGATCTGTATACAGCTTACACTTCTGGGCCATGTTTTCCTGTGAGGCACGTGAGGAGCTATGAATGGAAGGCTAAAAAGAACGAGCAAAGAGGAATCAACACTTTTGTACCCTATTATAGTTGTATTTTCAAACGGACGAAACGTAAAGCGAAAAGATGTGAGCTGATAAATAGCACAGACAATGTGAAGACTACTACTCAGCACCCTTGTTGGAAATGGTTTGTGGGTGGAGAGGACGTTAAAGGGATAGGGAGTGCATGTGGCTTTGAGGAGAAAACAATACAATAAATGTTTCCATGGGAATCCCGGATCCGTTCTGTAGGTTGTTGTATCAATTTCGATGATGAGATCGTCAGTAGTATACACTCACGTTGCTGTACATTCAAGTAATATAAAAATTGTGATTTGTGTCTTGCTCACTACTTTTATTTCTTTCTTTTTTCCAGAGAGGGGGAGAATTTGGAGAGATTATGTTTAGTCTGTCGTACCTACCAACAGCAGAGAGGTTGACGGTTGTTGTGGTGAAAGCGAGAAATCTCAAGTTTCCACACGAACGGGAAACCGGGGATCCATTTGTTAAGGTAAAATATTAAAAAACATTTTTTGGAAATGAGTTTGTGCTCATAATTTCAAGTAGACATGAGAATAAAAATGAAATGCATGAACGATTTCGATACTGTTTTGAGGAGCAAAATGTGCATTAATGTTATAACACCTTCCTAAAAAACGTGTCACAACGACATAATGTTTTTTCTGTACAAATATTGTTTTGTTTATTTTGAAGGTGTACCTATTACAGCGTGGGAAAAAGGTTAGCAAAAAGAAAAGTTCGACGAAACGCGGAGAGAAAAACCCGATATTTAATGAAGCCATGATATTCAGCATACCCGCCCATGCACTTCAGGTACACACACATGTTTTCTTTAGAGAATAGTTAGCATCCTAAGTGTAGGGTGTGTGTGCAGACGATGTCATTACTTGTGACGTGTATTGTTTGATTTTTTTTTGTTGTATTTTGCCGTGCCAAACAGACAATTCAACTTCGTATCACAGTTGCTGACAGCTTGGAGGCGGATGGAAGAGCATACTCGATCGGACATGTGATTGTTGGCTCTGCGGCTACGGGGAAAGCATTGTCCCATTGGAATCAAATGCTGTCTTCGCTACGCAAACCGATT
This sequence comes from Akabosia matsudoensis, assembly GCA_019593645.1. NCBI lineage: Eukaryota > Metazoa > Arthropoda > Collembola > Entomobryomorpha > Paronellidae > Akabosia > Akabosia matsudoensis. The sequence goes on along the minus strand of VICI01000018.1, from coordinate 60,229 downwards.
GCAATGTGGCATGCGTTGCGGAAGTAGGAACTTCCTTTGAAATGATATCTCACACTCCCCGCTTTGTATAGAATCGACAAAAAATGATAATGAAAAAGGGTGCCAATTTTTCCATTCTTTTTCTTTGTAAGACAAAAAAAAAAATGTTCTCCCGAGACTGTTGTTAATATACTTATTTGACGTGTACGTAAATATACCTATCAATGAACAGTCGGCATTGATTTGAGACTGTTTTCTTGCAAATCATACTGAAAGCGATTGAGGAAATATAAATCGTTACCTTATCGACATAAATTTATAATCCATCACTTTATAATCAATCAAACCAAAACTGACCACAAAACAAGGTACATGATCAAATCAATTTTAAATCTACTAAATAATTTTTAAACCACTTAGTCGAGCTAGATATAGAAAGGAGAGAATTAGTTTTCTGTAGTATTATTACGAGCGGTTTTCCCTCCAACTCAATCTGCGGAATGCCGGATGGGATGGAGCGTCAGCTCATTATTTCTAAGTAATAATATGGAATGTGAGCCACTTGGATGAGGTTACCTCGGGGAAATAAAATTCTTTTTTTTTTTTCTTACTTTCTTTTGCGCATGTGTTTTGTGTCTGCATGCAAGTTTTCATTGTCTCTCGATGAATTATGACCAGGTTTTGAGTGGATGCGCCAGGGTTTATTAAAAACGGAATGCTTTTGTGATCAGCAATAATTGAGACATGATACTCATTCGAGAGGAAATTTGCTGATGATGCAGAGGCAAGCCTAGTCTTGCCGTATTTCTCCCGTAAGTTTCATATACGCACCCGAAAATTTTAGTTCACTAAAATATGTTCATCTGTGGATTGCAAGGTAGATTTATGGGAATTGTAATGACCGTTATTTCGTAAAATGTATCATATCAAAATAAATAGATTTCCTTTCCTATCGTTCCTTTCCAAAAAGTTTATTTTAGGAATATAAATTCTAAGTGACATGACGTTATTTACTTAAAAAAAACTGGAAGTTCATCGGTGTCTATATATTATTCATACTGTGTGTTTAGAAAAATTAGCTAGTTTTCTTGAGAGATTCATTTCTTACAGTACCAAAAAACAAAAAATACAAATTAAAAATGAACAAAAATAGTTCGCTACAGAATGTGCATTGATGGTCGATATGATGTGATGAGCATGATAATACTTGTTTTTAAGAAAATGCGACAAATTTTACTATGTATAATTACCGATTGACAAAATAAAGCCGAACAACGATTATTTTGTTTGTGAAATCTATGTTAAGTAAATAATAATTGCTACAAAAAATGTGTGTTAAGATTAAACAAACTGTTCACGTGGAAGCGCATGCAAAAACAAACCTATGTACTGACAAAAATATAATGATGATTATGCTTAACAAAATATCAAGAAACCTGATTGGCCGTAAAAAAATACGTAATAAACTTTTATCAACATGTGAAAAAAAACTTTATTTTGTTTCGAACCCCATTTTTTCTTATGCAAATTTTTACGTCAGATATAAAATGATACCTATTCGTTGAAGCATGGCCCCTTGAATGTTTGCATAACTTCCGTCCTCTTACGAAGGCAGTGATGCCGAAGGCACTTATACAAGTAACTCCCAAAAACTCTCAAGTAACAAGAAAATCATTGATCGATTTCCGTTTGAATGTACAATTTGTTGGCTGCATAGCAAGTTTCATTTATCTACGCACCCTACGTTGGTATTTAATTATCCCTGCAAGCCCTCTGGTTGGTAAGTGATTCCTAGTGATAGTATTGGATACAGCTACTTGATCAATTTTGCCAAAAATTTTTGGCTACTGGCCATACTTCCCCACCTTTGCGACAAAAAAAGCCCACTATATTATGTTCTAATGATTTTCACTCGAAAGCGCGCTATGAACTTTCGTTTTCATTATGGCAATAAGCCGGTGCAACCTCTGCACATAACAATACCAGCTCGTGAAGCTTCCTCCCTAAATCGATCTGCCATTTGGTTGCAAAGTATGCATTAGCACGACATTCAAAAATCTGTTATGAGAGAAGACTTTGGGTTTACTGACCTATAAAACAGGTCTACCTGAGTCAGACTCTTTTTTCGCAGAAATAAATGAACATTGTCGAAATAGTTAGCGTTCCTTAAAGTAATATTTTCACGAATAACAAGAGAAACAAGTGGTAGTGGTGTTTGCATACACCACAACAAACTTTGAAGCTTCTTGTGTGTGCCTTACCACACTGGGCACGAGACCACTTGAAAACCAGTTACACTAGCTGCTGTCCCTTATGTTTTATCATCAGGAAGAGCCCTTTTCAGTATTACGATTAAATGCCAATGGAAAGTAGCAAAATTGTGAATGCCAATGTCGTAGCCCACACCATCATAACGAAAATACGCTTTTGTGAGATCAAAATGCATAAAAAGCGGCAAGGCTGTGAGATCCGTACAGAATCATTTGTCTACCTGAGGGTGCAGGTGAGAAGGAACTGATCATCATGCAGTTGACCACTTCCTTTTTTAATGAAAAATTTGCTTGCGATGCGAATACGTTTATTTTATTTTTTACGGAAGATTTGTACTGTACATTATAACATATTTTTTGTGTAAAGATTTGTTTGTAACTTGTGAGGATCGTAATAATGAGCGTAATGATAAATATGGGCATAAGGTTGTTTCATGAAATTTTGAGAAATATGAAAGACAAGAGTAAAAGTATTCAGTCAACCACAGGCCTCCCTTGAGAAGCCAAGCTTTACGACAGTCGCATATAGATTTTTTTTTTCATTGAACAGCACTTCCGTTTCCATAACCGCTCCTCAGATGTGAAAATCAAATTTGACATTTAACAAGTTCCATACATTTTCCGTTGATTGCAAGAGAGGAAATTGGAATATAAATAAAATAAAAAGGATGAAGAGCCCGGGGGAAAGATGCAGAGGAACATTTCTGCTAATAACGTTTCTACTAATCGGTGGTACAAGTGCTATCAGGGTTGACTTGTATCTGAACAAGGATAAATTTGGTAATTTAGAAAATTTGTGCCAAATAAATTTGTGCTCAGTAGAAATTTTGGTTTGAATTTAAAAATGTAGAGGTACGTATATGCATGTATGTTCTTGTGCTAGGTGAGTTTCTTCGTATGGACATAAGCGAAAAGGGTTGCAGTAACGTGCCACTCAACTGGGACAACCAAGCGCTCTCTCTGGACACTCACGGAAGCTGTGTCAAGTTTTACGACTTGCCCTACTGCCGGGGCAAGTACGTTGCCTTGCAGCCATACCATGGAACATTCCAAGACAACCTTGAAGCCCTAGGGTTCAAGCAACTCATTAGTTCGGCGAGTCCCTGCGGCCCAAAGGTGCCCTCGGGGAGGTATTACATTCTGAACGGAGCGGATGGCTCCTTGCTCACCATTGGCACGAAGAACGGAACAGTGACTGCCAAAACGATGCCATTCAAACCATATATTACGAAAAACCAGCAGTTCCAGATTGACAAGGTATGCCAGTGCAATACAAATGAAAAACCATCCTGGAAATAAAATAACAACCCAGAGTTTCTTAAAATGTTTTAAAAGATTTCAGTGGCCGACTATGAAATTATACCAAGGGTTCACGAGGACTTGAATCCTCTCACGTATGATATGAGCTTATCCACAAAAACTTACCCTGTGCGACGCACGTGGAAGATTGAAAGTGTCTACAGAGGAAAATATGTCATTAAAAACGAGTGGAACAACCGGTGTTTGTACAAAACGTAAGCGCGATAAATTTCTAGGACAAAAAAAAATACCGAGGAAATTTGTCATTTAAAGAATAAAAATAATTTGTTGTACAATTCTGGCAGGGAGTTCGGTAAAGTAGACGAGCATGATTGTGTCGCGTGGTCTCCAAACCAAGAGTGGATGTTCAAGTCAATTAAAGTGCAGCCATTCTTCCCCTCGAAAGAGCAGCTCGTGAAGAATCCCATCCGACCGGATGAGACGCTTCCGTTTGAGGCCCAGCAGGAAGTGTTTTTCCCTAATGCTATTCCCCATCCCCCAAAGCCTCAGCCAGGCCAACCATTGTACGTGCCTAAACGACCGCTCACGAAGAAGCCCGTCGAGGAGGAGAAGAAAAAGGACGATGACGACTCTGAAGAAGACGAGGAGGATGACTCGCCGCAAGAGCAGGAAGAAGAAGAGCCAACCTTTAATGTGGCTCACACCCGGCCAAATCCAATTGTCCTAAATCCAAAGGAGCCGTTCCCTCCGGTTCAGCCCAAACCGATTTATCCCAAAGGCACTGTGTTCCTACCACCAATTGGAAAAGACGGAAAACCCGACTGGTCCAAGCCTCCAGTTCCCCAAGTTCGCCATCCTGGGCTCCAGCCCTATCCTAGGGAACCTGTGGTCACCAATCCGAAGAAGCCTATTTGGCCGCCTACATTGTTTGGCACATTTGGACCCACACCACCACCCACGACGCCTTCGGTGACATCAAAGCCAAAAGCGTCTGAGGAGGACGAAGAGGAGGAAGTGGACGACGACAAGGACGAGAAGGAAGACAGGGAAGATGACAAGGAAGACAGGGAGGACGACAAGGAAGACAGGGAGGATGACAAGGAAGTGGCCGAAGATGAGGAAGAAGAAGCGAGCAGGGAGAGAGACGACATTAGCAATGAACGTGATGACTACGAGTAAAACTTCCGTGGTCTCTTGGAATCCAACAAAGGCACAAATGCTTATCGATTGTCATAAATTATTCATCTAGATTAGCTATCAGTGTGTTCTTAGCATTAATCAAGGCATTTAAATAATTATTCAGAGTTTATTTAAGCAATCGCGATGTGTACTCGTTTGTTTTTTGTCATGGCAAGTCAGTAAAGGAAAAAAAGAAAGTTGTATCAGAAGCGTTTTTAAGTGCTATTTGCATCGTTTATCGGCTTTGTTCATGCTGCATAGATAAACAGAGGCAAGCGGGCCGCTTGAAATCCTATCAAATTGTCATATGATACATTTGACTGTTATTATGTGCCACCACCAACTGCGATGTTTTTTAATCTCCACCCAATTGTCACGGGATCTATCATTTGGTTTGGAAATATTTGTTAGGAGGAACGTCCAGTGCGTCAATGTTTTTGAGGATTCTCTCTGAGCCAGTTCCAGTGTAAAATGTGACGAGGATAAAAAAATCAGATGGAAAAGTGTGAACAACAACGCATAATTACCAGGTGGTAGATAACGACGAAGAGTAATAAGAGGATTATGGAAAATAACATTTGGGAGGGGGAAAATGTGGTGGTGGTGGTGTTGTGATTATTTTTCGGGGCTAGGAGTTCGTATTATGTCAAGGTTTACGATATCTAACACTTTTACTAGTGCTACAGTTGTAACTCCGCGTGGAAGGCTCAGTAGTGACGGCTCAGTGTAGTAAATAATAAGTTTTTTTCTTCAAAATTGGTTAAAACATCATGGAAAGGCGTACAAGTAAAAGACAAGCAAGTTGGCGCGGCGATAAGACACTTTTTTGGAGTATAGGAGGGATCCTTCTCATTTGGTTTATCTCAGTTGTCCCCTCTGCTTCGGTAATTTCAACGGCAGATAATTCATAACATCCAACAACTTATTTGGAATGTAACTAAGCAACAAATTATTATTCGGAAACAAATTCGCAGGCTCAAGACGGGCAGTACGGTAACACAAGATGCAAGTGCATCTGTCCCGATCCTCAAGTCGTGTTTGGAAATAGCAGCTCTGCAGCGATTTCTTCAAATCGAACGCTATACATAAGTAATGCAGCGCCTCCGAATAGATGGTAAATTTGTTCTGAAATCCCTACGTGCGATAATTAATGTTAACTTGATGAGTAATGGCAATGTTGTTTTGCAGCACATGCGACTTTGTCGTCCTTCCCGAGATAGCCAAGACAGGGGTCGTTATCAAAGGTCGCGAAGGCGAGTTTTGTCCGCGTTGCGAGTGTAAATATGAAAGTAGAAATTTGCAGATCATCAAGGTAAGTTTATGAAGGTAGCTCAACAATTTGTTGCAAATGACAAAGGACCGTAATTAAATTTGGTTTCTTTCAGGTCGTTGTTATAATTGTCATGTGGGTCGTGTCCCTTCTCGTGATTTACATGCTATTTCTTATGTGTCTGGATCCTCTGGTGAACAAGCGAATCAAGAGCACCGCCTACCAGGAGCACACCAATGAAGATGTAAGCCTGTAAATAGGTTTTTAACTGTTCGCCATTTTGTCAAAGTAGAAACAAAGGGGTGTTAATTTCGCAGGATGAGTCAGTTGGAGGAGGAAGAACCTCTCATCCCATGCGGGTAACGGGCTCCTCGCTCTCCTCAGCGACAAACTCATCAGCCATGGCAACTAGTTCTGGTCCAGCCTCCTCTGCGGCAGGGGGTGTACTCAATCGAGTCGGCCACCAACAGAGCAAATGGAAACGTCAGGTGCAGGAACAGCGAAGGAATATATACGACCGACATACAATGCTAAATTAGCCTCTGAACTGTTTCCTCCTCAGTCTAATCAGCTCATTTTTATTAAAGTGATAGTTTCAGTTTGCTCTGTTCTGGCATTTCACCTTGTTTAAAAAACTATTTAAAGACAAATGATGTGTGCATAGTTTATAACTTAAAAATCAAGACTTTTTTGTACAGAATGTCAAACAAATACCCACGGTGATAATTTCGAATCAATTATTAGCGTTTAGTTGCTCGCAAGGCTACTTTATTTTTAGCCAGTTAAAAGCTTAGATTCGCTGGTATTAAGTACATATATTTTGTCCCTAATTATAATTGTGTTGATGATTGTGCTTCTATGTAAAATTAATTTGACGAAAGGAGTTTTACTGTATCAGTTCAACGGTAGCTTGAATACGTTTCGAAATGAAGTTACTCTCAACAAGTCTCCACTACTCGCCGAATTGTGTGCATCTAAAACCGGATTGCGTTAGAGTTGTTAAATTTGGTATCAGAAACTCCTTGACATTCTCTTGCTGGGTGGGACTGTGTGCGAAAACTGGTGTCATCCATTTGAGGAAAAGTCACTTGAAGCCCATCCCAGTCTGATTGAGGTCAAACTGACCCTGAAGATTCTCTGCGGATGCTTGCATGACTCAGAAGTGAGGATAACAGATCAACAAGTTCGTTTTAAGGGTTTACACCTTAATGATTAACAATTTCTTGGTAATTGTAGTTGATAAGTGTAGTACAGCCTAAATATTCTAGTAGGCCTCTTCAAATTGTCTTTTTTATATTTATTCAAACTACAATAGATGTTTGTTGGACGATGATTTTCTGTTTGCATTCCACTCTCAGAAATATTTTTAGCAGTAACTAAATTTCTCAATAAACAAACTCATATCGGTTTTATCCATGATAATCATTATTGTTTTCTTTTTGTGTAGTCAAAATTGAAATGAAACTTACTTAATGCCAAACTGTGTGTGCGCATGGCATGCCGAATTCGGCTACGAATAAAGAAAAATGTGCAAATAGTCTCACGAAGAAAACAAGTAGTCTCAATTTAATTGTTTGCATTTTCAAGCCAACTTTTCACATCCACATAATTTATTTCTGACTAGTTTTTTTTTTCATTATTGCATTCCTGAGCACAAATCTTTTATTGATTTTTTATCCATTCGTGCAAATTTCCATGTCCTTTCCATTATAACACTTTTTACTTTAACATAAGACAATTTTTACAAATTTCACTCATGATCATTAACCAACAAGTAGAAAAATAAACTAGAACTTAGGATTTTTATTAGCACTGTGTGTTACCAGCACATTTTGTTTTATTTTTTAGTAAACTTAAAAAGTTATAATCTGGAAGCGTTCTTCCAAACTAAACACTGACTAGGTTGAACCTCAGTTTTCCTGGTAGTAAAGAGCGATATATTTGAGTATTACTCGACAACGAAAGACAATATAGAATAAACCATCTATTCATTCATTTACACTGTGTCTGTACGGAACCTTAACTCCAATTCATTTGTTCCAAACATGAAATTACGACAAATCGTGAAAAGAAGGCAGTTCTTACATCTTAGAATTAAGGTCAGTAGTAGAAATGTTTTCATACGTAACGTACGTAATCTTAAAAAATATACAAAAGAGACAACTGCTGTACAACTTTAGCTGCAATCAAATACTTTCCCATTTTAAACTCAGAGACCACTACTCCAGGAGAAAAATTCCAGACACTGCTGTCACGAAGCTCGAGAAGAGCTCTACGAGTGAACCAACATTTATCTTGAAGTCATTACTTAATAAAGGCAGATTAACTTAATACTTGGAACCTGGACACATATTTGAAAATGTATATATTCGATGTTTTTTAATTATAAAATATTGTCATACCTTTTTATGCCGAATATGTTTTACAGTAATAGTACGAAATGAGTACTGTGATGTTTCTAATATTGCTTATCCCATACTTTATCTTTATCATCTGAGCTACAAAAGCTAAAATTATTATTATTATTATGATTATTATTGTTATTAAATGAACGATAAATAGAAAAAGGGACTATTTCACGTACACGCATTTACTAACAAATACACGTATTCATAAAGTATCTACGTGAGTAAGCTTGTTGAGTTGAGTAAAATTTTAAAATTTTTCAGTTTTATTTTAATAGGCCATCTGAAATACATCATAATTTGAGTCAGTGAAAGTATGGCTTGGGCAATGCAGTTGGGCGCTGTTTCACTTGAAGTTTTACTTGATATGAAGTTTCAAAGCCTGGCTGAGATTATAAATCGGCAATCGCTCTTACTGATTGTTCCTCAGGTGAAATGCGTAGGGGCTTAAATGCATACCAGCAAAAAATACGATAATTTTTCCTTACAACTAGCTTTGGTGTCAAAGATCCAAGGATTTATTTGAAGACTTGAAGACACAAGACATCCTCGGTTATAGTTACCAAAGTAATTACGATTATCACCTTAGCCTCTCATAATATTTCCTCTCTGCACCAAATTTCCTTGGAATAGTCAAAAATCTCTGGTTGACTCTGGATTATGGAAGAAATGTTTACGAAATTTCTAAATTCAGATCGATGCCTCATCCCGTAGCAACATACTTAGTCTCACAAATATTTCATTGAGACGGTCTACAATTTTACAGTTAGGTAGATTATCGTTTATTTTACCAATGAGTTGAGAATTTGCGTAAAATATCGTATTTCAACTGTGTTTCAAAAGCCTCCATTGGAAATCTGTTAATATCAAGTCCTGGCATTGAGCTACGCTAGATTTTCTGTGACTAGTAGAATAAAAATATCATACTGATGAAATGTGTTCAAATTTAAGCCATTCCTTGAACGGAATCCTCATACTAGTCACAAATTTACACGGTATATGTATGAATACTGAATAAATTTTGGTATTTGAACCTTATCATTATTTAGTAATGCATCACAATCATCATAACCTAGGAATGAATAGTTAGCATTGTGTATGGGCATGTCGCAGAAAATCCAGGACGTTTGCCCAAGTGTCAGAAGGCGCCACACTGCCCAGATTTCACAATGCGATATCCACTTCGGCTCAACTATTGGTGGGACTGGATACTAAAATGCTAGTTGTATTCAAATTAGATTTTAATTTATCCCTTTGTGCTTTTCTTGTTACTCTTTTTCTTTTTCGGTCTTCGACTTTTGTCGTTTCTGTGTGCACTCTCGGTCTCTGACCTAGGCTCCATTGCTCGTTGACTCACAGTCTGGGCCTGATCGCCTCTTGAGGCTTCTTTGTATGCGTATCTGTTTCTGTTCATTGCCAGCATTCCCGGAACTTGTCCCATAATACATGTTTCTTTCGATAAGGCTCCGTTCATGACAGGATGAAATACTCGGTTTTGTGAGAGTTGCTGTTTAGTCAGCGCGAAGTTTTGTGCGTTGCCGTTAGTTTTTTCCCTCGGGCTATATCCATGAATATCTTTTCCCCTTGGTTCATTGGAGTATGTGACGTAAAAGAATTTTCCAAAGAGAACTAGGAAAGACAGCATGTAAAGAAATAGCCACCATAAGATCCATTCAGGATAGTCGCAACGGTTTACCCACAGCCCGTAAGAACATACTAAGAGAGTATAGCAAAACTGAGTCTAGAAACAGGAAAAGAGGGAGATTGTAAATGTCAGAAAGAGTTCAACTTTTTTCGAGTTACAAATAAACTTACGATTTGTATCATTGTCATGAATTTCTTGTATTTTCGTGATATTTTCATGTCTGTTGCTGTCATTTGGTAGTAGACGTACATGAAGACATGCACCCAACTGTTCACCATTGCGATGATGGAAGCTAAACCGTAAAAGAAATTTAAATCGCGTGAAAAAAGCTAAAATAATTTTTGAATAGCTCTGTTCACAATTGCTCACTTGTTCCGCCAGGAGCAAACTTGACACCAATCCATGTCGCTGCGATTATAGTGGAATGATGATATATATGCAGAAACGTGAGTTGTTTGCTTTTCTTTTTCCAGACTAGAAAAATGGTGTCCACAAGTTCCAGTATTTTTGAGACATGGAACATGTACAAAAGCGACATAACCTGGGGGAAAAAATTATTAAAGATATAAGAGGGTTTACACTAATCGCAATTACATCAAAGGAATTTGTGACGCCGCGAAGGAAAAGAGCCACTGTTGAACATTGAATTCCTATAGGACTTTTCTATAGGAATTGGCTGTTTTCCTTCGCGGCGCCTATATTTTGTAGTCATACCCATTTAGCACTGCGGCCGTCGGGCTCCAACGGTTGACATAAAAAACTGTATTTCATCGAAATGACGTGATGAGTAAGCTGAAGAGAGAGAAATTTTCACGGTGAGATCCTTATTTTAATTTGTAAAATTGCAGTACTAAACCAACTAAAAATTGTTTTGTTTTGATTTACAGCAATAGCAAGGAAGCCGTTGAAACTGATAGTTATGAAATTGTAGTAGCAGAGAAGACGCTGGACCATCACACAGGGTTGACGGTCCCTCATGTACTTTGGTCCCAGTATGAGAGTCAGTATCAAATACGCCAGTACAAAAGATGCGGCGATGTCTGGGTTGTCCATCATAGGATACTCCAGTGCACGCTCATCTGCAAAGTTTATCAAATGACCATAAATGCAAGTTCTAAAGGTACACAGCTTTACGCGTGTCAAATTTTACCTGCCGTGCCGATAATTTTCCAGTAAAAGTTGGCAAAGTAACTCAGACCAGGAATTTTTGCAAGGGTGGTGATTAACACCGGATTTAGCTCGGAGACCCTTTTCGCCATGGTGCAGAGTAATTAGAGCCCACGCAACGACGACACACCCGTCTCAGCTGTCAATCAGGCTCCACTCTTAGAACATTGATGAATTTAAGTGGAACCCGGACCAGTGTTGGTACCACCAGGTATACTGTGTAAATTGTCTCGTATAAATGATGTGCAAACTGAGTCCTGGACTAGAAAAAAATGCGTTGAAAAATGTTGTACAACGATCGGGTATTTTATTACCACATGGCGCAAATAACGTAAGGTCTGTTAAAAATCTCTATTAATTGCGAGTGATTAAATTTTATGGGAGCCGACGTCTAAACTGTCTACTTCTCAACCCTTTTTTTGGCTGTTTCCAATAAATATATGTTTTTCGGATATGCCACTCTTGCAATTCACCCCATGACCACATCCTACTTCCAGTTTTCCAGCGGACTCCCCTCCCCTCCTTTCTCCAGTTTTTTGCTTTGTTGCTTTCCGGGAGCTTTTACTTGCAGCATAATTTTTTTCATAGAGTCTCGCTCAACTCATTTCCTGGCCTATCAGGAATGCAAAAGCAGAGACGGCAGAACAGCAAAAAGCGTAGCGGTAGCGGTGAAACTGTCGCGCACTTTAAGGTACGCCTTTAATCACTTGTGTTGTATGCAGAGTTGACCCTCACCTGAGAAATATACCGATAAAGATTAATGGTAATCAAAAACATTGTGACGGCGATTTCATACCGGTCAAATGTAGAAGCAACTCAAATGCTAGCATTTATGTCATCGGTATTACGGTGCTAGCATTTTGATCGTTTACATCGTTTTCTTCGTTCCTTTGCGTTTCGACACGGACATCTCCCTGGACAGGTATCCATCATCAGAGGACCCCACGTCGTCGCCACAATTACGTGCAGGATCGCTCTGAAAAAGGCCGTCATCCCTGTGCCCAAAAAGCGGATACTTCTACTGTGTTAGTCTCCAAACAACGTCTTGAAGAATTAAATTATGCAATATAGACCAATACAACATGTATGTTGTTGGCTTTTCCAAAACACTGTAAGAAAGTCAAGAGTTTGATACACCGACCACAGCCAACCGCATATCCGTATCTGTATCCTAAGTTAAGGAATCTCCTGGTTTATTTTAAAAAAAGGAGCAATCGAAACTCCAAATTGATCCACGATCTAACGTCAACCCATTTGCCAATTGTAATAGTATTTGCTAATAGATACAAACTGGATTGAAATTGCATGGAACTAAGGAGCTAACTTTTACTTTATAGGCACTCCTCTTTTTTTTTTGTTTTGTAATTTTTCATGAACGAACTGAAATCATTCTCACGACTCACCACCACCGTCGACGAACTAGCATGACTGATTCCTACAACCTACTACGCCGTGGTAGCAAGTCAGCATCGACGTTATCTGATATTAATGCAACGGAATTGCCAGGATTTAGACGCTGTAGCGCTCTACCAAGACAAAGTAACTAACTGAGCACCACTTCAATCGTCCTAAGTCCATCAGATAGAGACAAGCCGTGGACCGTACAAGTCGCGTTACGAATTCCTCGTGAAGCTCATGATTTTTATCAACATTTCTACTAGTTGCAAAGCATAGCAAAGGAATACTTGTGTCAACTTGCAAGTCTCAAGACACCCCGATAAAAAGCCGTACATTGAGGCACAGAGTTAATATTTTATGCTTGACATTGTGATTAAATACCACATTAAAATCCTGTGAATGCTACAGGTCTGCGCTACCTTAACAATTTTCACGATGATTACGAATAATCAATTTGGTACCGTTTTCAAATTCAGTGTCCTTCCAAAAGTGAACTAGTGTGCTCGCAGTCACTGGACTGGCTTCATCACTGTGTCGTGTTAGCTCCTTAAAATTAAAAAATACGTCATGTGAAAGTTAAGTGACTAGGAACATTAATCTTAACATTTGCTGGAAGTATTATAGTTTTTTTTCGAGAAAGCATTGGTTTTTATATTTAACAAATAAAAATCCCAAGGACCTAAATAGGATTTCAAAATATCGGATCTAGTCATTCGGAATGGGTAGGTAACACAAATACTAATACTAAATATTGTCATGAGCCAAGTAATTTGTAATTATAAATCAAGATAGTTTTCCTCTAACATCGTTTAGCCTTCAATAATAATTATGATCCAAATCCAGTATCGTTGCATCCGTGGTTGTAAAATGAAAGTTATACGTGTTGCTACCATTAACACGCTATTGATAAGCTCAGGCTTGTATTTGAAAGAGAAAGAGTGGCCGTTATCAAATTGTCGCATGACATGACACCTTTTACTTCGCTTCAACCAGAATAACGATAGAAAATAGTAGGTACAAACCGTTGTTTTTACATTGTCAGCTAAAATATGTAAACACTGTCAAGACACAAGATAAGTAACGAACGAAGGTGACATGAACTACTTTAGCATTTTTTTTTGTTATAAGTAATTACTTCAAGCTCGGTCATATCCAAGTTTCTCTATTACCTTTGCGGGAAGCGGGACTGAGATGACAGGATTGTTTATGATACAGCCACAATAGTAAAATATGACAACTTGACAAAAAGAAAAACAAAAGGGATTATGGTGGATGGTTAGCAAAACCGCAGTCAAGACGACATAAAAAGTTTCTTTCTGATTCTGATACTCCTACTTTTAACAAGAAAAAATGTGTCGTAAAAATAGATAAGTTGGTGGCAATGCTGATGATCATTGTTGTGATAGTAGCAGAAACAACCATGTTTCCTTCCTAGTATTGCTACACCAGGTATTTGCCATGACAAACAATGAAAATAGCTGCGCACGATGGAATGCATGCAAGCCTCATCGTAAGCTAAGATTTCTTTTTGTGCAGGGCATGTTTGTGCTTATAAAAATATTTTGTTCTGTGTCGACGAATTAAATTTGTCGTGGTATATACACGGATGTAGAGGTGTCATTGTCATAAAATACGGAAAGAATGTTGGATACGGGAACAAAATATATATTGCGATCACGAATTGATAAAACCTTTTTAAAACGTCTTGCCATATTTTACGGTTGACTAGCTGACGACAGTCATAAAAGGTCAAACAAAGAGATCTATTTGAGCTATAATGCAAAACAAAAATGCACGATTTTCAGTTCTTTCAGGTATTTTATGCGATTCTCACTTGTCCTTGACTTGTAAGATAACAGTAGAAAGGTCTCCAAAGTATTTATTTGACAAAGTTTATTTAAGAAGAATAAGAGTTGAGGCAATTACGATACAGAATTGGAATCGTTTACGGACGTTCCAAAGTCGGCGGTACGCTTTCTGAAATTCTGCGTAAAATTTTCAATGTGTCATTTAGTATCGTAACTGTTGCAAGCCCAAGGTCACCAGCTTTCTGATGTGTTGCCTATGATGATAGTGACTTATTTATTGTTGAACTTTTTCATTTGATAACATAAATATGTCTTATTAAGATAAGTAACGGTTGCTCTAACTCACCCACCAACGCGGGGACAAAACAAAGGGCATGACGGATTTTTAAAAACCCTTTACAGTCAATTTTGGCGGAAACGAATGGGAATGAATGTGGGATAAATCTAATAATACCTAATGCAGCTAGTCCTACACAGCGAATCAGGCATTCAAAATCGTCCACCTTCGCAGAATTTTGGAGTTTTCTCTACAGTTACGTCCGTACTGTTATATATAACCATTTTTCTTTTACCATTCTAAGAATCGTTTGACATGCATATTATTACCTTTTTCTAAATCAAAGTAACCATTATTCTCTGTGATGTTTGATTTTTATTGTCAATGGCTAAGATTTTGATGGACTATCTGACATGTTGTGGTAACCAATACCGTCAAACAACGAGTTGACTCGAGTGTATCCGTTAAACGTAATTACGAATTTGATGCACTATAAGCAACTGTTAAAGTTCAGTATGGTAGTGGTCCATAGACAAATAATACGTTTCGGAGAATGTAGTTCGCTGTAAATTGAATAATAAACGTGTGGAAACACATTGAGCAACTTTTTCAAAACATGACCCAATCCGATTTGATACAAGTTATTGTAGATTTTTATTTACTTTTAAATTTGTAGAGACGGATTCATTTCGACAATAGGAAAATTATTACTCTCTACGTTAAAATACGATAACTAACCGAGAAAAATTTTTCCGAGAGAGGAGTGCAGAGGACAGAATGTGTTTACAATGGGATCTAATAAAAATTAAAGCTAATCTTGGTGTATTTGACGGTATCGTCAACTTTGATAGTCAAAATCTGTTGTAGTATAGCTTCGCAGAAAGACATAAAGATTTTATGCATAACCTAAATCCTTGTTGAATAGTCAGTGAGTAAAGAATTGGTACAAGAGAACGGGGAGAAAGACAGTTTTAATCCTCCGCGAAAGGAATATATACAAGCATAGTCTTCATGTTTATTTATGATGAAGGATGCGTCGTATTACAGCGTTGCGAATTGCATAATGATGAAAGTGGAATTTGTAAGCAGAGATGTTGAAAATGTCGAGGGATTTGAAACTAATCCTATTTTATCCTACATTTTTTCGATGTTCGTACAGCAGGTGGTGTCATCCGACAGCACTTTGAAGAGGACAGTAACAGTGTTTGTATTAGCGTTGCTGACGGAGCTACCCAAGAGCTTGTTTGAGTGACTCAAGTAGCCCATAAAGGAATAACACTCGTCTTTGAACGTAGAGAAAACAATCATGTCCTCGGGTGGTGTAAAATCGGCAGCAGGTGGATTGCTACTCACAACTGCAACTACTACGCAACCGGCAATTAGCAGTATACCTTACTCAAGTGCACGAAATCCGCCGGTGAACAGTTATTCGCAACAAACAGGCATAGATGTGAATGCAAGTAGTAGTGGGTCTGGAGGAGGGTCCTTCCTCCCGCCACCCCCATGTGTGATTCGTAGCTCGAACATGGATCAGCCTGGGCTGCCGCCAAGCCGGGCTATTGTGGGTCGACGAAGTGTTTCACATAGTGGTCCAGTTGGTGGGAGCAGTGAAGCGTCAATAAAAATGATGATGGATGTGCTATTCCCGTCAGAGCGTGATAACGGTGTTGGTGGTGGTGTCACAAGTGCAACAGGTGGGCTGGTTCATTCATCGCATATCAAGTCAATGTTGAATCCCCTCGCGACCATGCCATCACCATCCTCTTCGTCAGTCTTGATGGAGTATGAAGGGAACAGTGGTGGAGGAAACTTTGCCGGGCATCATCCACAGGAAAGTCCATTATCCATTACACAGCAGCAAAATCATCATCAAATCAAACAGCAGCAACGGCTACTCGCCCAGTTTCCACAAGAAGGGGGTACATGGTCCCAGGCGTCGTCAGGTGCAGGAAGCTATAAGGCATCATCACTACTTGACAGTCATGACAGGTAAGCTGTAGGACAAAAAATTCTGAATAAACAAAAATATGGTATGACGACGAATTTCATGACCGTTCGGTTTAATTTAAAGCTTTTACCTTGAAATTTTTTGTGTGATATGTTAACGTTCTCACGTTGCTTTTGCCAGACACATTTAAGTAAGTGGAACGCCACTAGAACCCACTGCACGTTCTCATATTTTCTTATCTTTGTTTCATCACTTGTACAGCAATCTAAGAGACACGCACGATATATATAATAACAAAAAAATTATTGAAATTGAATATGTAGCTAGCAAGATTTCTACACGACAATCACAGTATGAAACATTGCGAAGGCGTCATGCGTGTATCGGGCAAAAAACTACATAATAAAAAAAATAGGTAAGGCAGCTACTTACACGCGGTTAACACAGCCACCGTTAACGTCATTGTGTCCTGATATGAAACAAAAAATGGATGGTCATTTGTTATCTCTAAATTATACCTGTTTATGTGTTTCTAGAAAATTAAAACAAATAGTCCGTATTTGTATTCATAAATTACTTTTTAGAAAATGTGCATTTTTTTACTGCATGAACCTTTCCGAACAAACGCTCTGGTGTAAGTTGGCAAAGAGCAATATCTGTGTATTGCTTGTTCTTTGTTACGATTTAGAAGAGGATGAACATACTTTACTCGACATTAGCG
Source organism: Akabosia matsudoensis (assembly GCA_019593645.1). Taxonomy (NCBI): domain Eukaryota; kingdom Metazoa; phylum Arthropoda; class Collembola; order Entomobryomorpha; family Paronellidae; genus Akabosia; species Akabosia matsudoensis. The sequence continues at coordinate 42,902 of VICI01000018.1, read as the reverse complement.
TTTTAAAAACAGTAGAAGAAAAAGATAAAGAACAAGAACATGCTTTTTCATGTGGCATGTGTGAATTCAAGCATGACTTGAAAACTTGTCTCTTTTCACAAGTGAAATCTTTTACAACGCAACGGTTCATTTACAAAAACGAGACTACCGACTAGGCCTATCATATTCTGGGGGTAGTTGTTGGTTGTAATTGTTTGACATTGAATATATTGGATGAATAAACATGAGATGCTGTTAATTTTCTGGATATTGTTATGCATGTAACCAAAATGTAATCCGTTTGTGTGAACAGTGTTAGCTATTGATTCAATATGCTGTTAGTGTGTTTTAAACTCATACCACCCATTCATAGAAAGCTATCGTTCACTGCAGTTCTTCGAGCCCATTAATTTTCTAATCCGGTAGACATAAATTTTCTAATTTTCACTTGAGAGAGGCTCAAAATCTATCTGAAATTTTGTAAAATACGGGACTCCAATCTTCAATCCAGTTTAAATGCATTTCTTCGAAAAGATGCGTAAATTTATCATCTAAAGCTAATTTCAATATTTTGATTATGCAAAACTATTAATTATTTGACGTGCCCTCGTCTATCATGCAGTTATGTTAGCTACGTCGATAAAGTCGGTCACTGAACGATATCAGGAATAGATAGTTGTTTCTATTTCACTAGTTTTGCGATAGCGGAGACGCGCGACCGCCTCCACCTTCTTTAATGAAAAACTGAAATCCACTATCGTAATGTTAATGTCAACCTGCTCATCCATCTGCCAGAAACTTCGAATGCCAAATGGCATATTGACTTGCAGAAAACGATAATCATAAAACTGTAATTTTAAGTAACAATGCGTGTCAGTATTTTTTTCCGTTTTTAATCAGGTGACACAGTTTAATCAGTGTTGAAAGCGTACGAGGCTCACGCCAACACAGTTTTATTATTATTGTTTCTGATTTATGTAACCAACTTGATAAAAAATGGGGAACGGTGCGTTCATTGTTCTCATGAAATCACATAATTAATACGTATTTTTATGCATTCCCGAGCTATAAAAAATAGAACGACGCGACTACGCACGTAAGTACGTACAACTTATGTTACCAATCGATACGTCATAGGAGACAAAAATACGCGTTATTGTTAAGTAACAAGTTTAACAGTATAGGCCAGGAAATGTCAAACTAAATGCGTTTCCATCCAACGCCACGAATTTTGATCTATTTATTCTACCTATCGCTTAAAGAATCCAATTTCATGCTAGCTATTGTATTGGTTCCTCACGTCGTATAAATACTCGGAATCTTGGGTGATACATTTCGGTAGGGAGACCAGGCTGTTCTATTCAAAAAAACTCCTTTTTCTATTTCCATTAGGATTTTCAATTGAAAATGCAGCATATAACTAGGATTCACTGTGAGGGTGCCAGGATGTTTAATTATCACTGGGCTTCATTATACATACTTGAAAATACAATCTATTTAAGAGTGTAAAAGACTCCTGCAACTGGTGCACCAGTTTTTTATTGTGATGAAACGTGATTTACATAAGTATTGATGTTTGAAAAGTCCTTCCTGAACAATGATCGTTTATATTTATCATATAGCAATAGCGTTATTTTTTCGCAAAGAATTGAGTTGTTGTAAAATGCAAGTGTTATTGTTTAAAGATTCACACACAGTCATTCAGTCAAAAAAGTGTAAGGCATAAAGAGGAAAAGAGTCTGAGAGAGCCTCAGGGTTTTTCTTCGATACAGTTTGTTACAGAAATAAAAAAAGACGTTATGAAGTAACAATAATAATAACAGGAGCACAAAACGTGGCATCCTGAATAGTAGTTTACTCCTATTTTGCAGGGAATTTCTTGGTCTCCAAGTTGTATGACAGGTGGATAGTGTTATTTTTTACAGATAAATTGCAAGCCTGTAACAATCAGTGTTTTTGCATGCGAAAGAAGAAAAATATTGGTGTAACGGAAAAAGTTTTCTTCAGGTAAAGTAGATGAAAAATGTTCTCAAACAAGAAAAAATTGTTGAGTTTACAGAAGCAGCAAAAATAGTTGCATAATGAGTTGCTTGCAATATATTGTTTCATTGTAGGGCTGTTTCTGACTAGCTATTATTTATAAAGGGAGCCGAGTTTGATGTCCTAAAAGCATTTGCGTTACAGTTTCAAAATTCTGTATTCTGTCATTTCTGTTATAAAAATTGTGTAGCTTAGCGTTACTGTTATTCCTCGTTTAGACTGCATTCAATATTTTTGTAACCTGTTTGCAATGAATACCTTTATATTTTGCTACAAAATTTTTGCGACCCAACATCAGAAGCTGTCAATTGTTTTAGGAAGTTACAAGTTCTAAAAAACATGGCTAAGGTAATAAAAGCGTTCCCCCCGTGCTTAGTTATAGACCCGCCGCATATCTCATTTTGTGGAGGAAGTGGCACTGATATGACATAATTATTAGTTTATTGAAATTAGCATAATGATTTTATTAATGATGGACTAAAGAACGACAACAATTAAAGGAGGGATGAGTTAAAGTCCTATTTTCCACGAATTTCAACCTTCGCTGGCTGCTAATTGCTTTGATGACATTTAAACTTGTATCACTTGAAAAAAAGTAGATTTTTGTGGGCGTTTAGATTACATCAATTTATCACCTATTCAAGCACAACTAGGTATGTACCTATGTATAAGTTTTTTGGATATTCCAACATAGGGTGTAATACGTAGGTACAGGATGTGGTACAATAAGGTAATGAAATACCTGATAATGTTTTTTAGTATGTCATAATTGTTCTATTGAAATCTACGCATTCAGGTTTAAATACTGCCTAGGTTTATATCACCATACGAATTAATGATGTAACCAATTCAAAAGGCAAAGCGTTTTATGAGCGTGAGAACATATTTATTCATGATTCAATTAAATGCGTTAATCAATTACCTTTAGAAACAACAAAACTGTGATTATGGCGTATAGGCCTGACCTCAGGGAAGTAAAGAGATTGGTGTACTTTTCTGTATTTTGTATTCTGAATGTATCTCGTTATAGTTTACACGATCTCCAAACAAAAGAGCAGGAAACATTTTGAGAAGTTACAGTAATGCGCACCAATTCTTTTCTGCTGTCCGATATTTGGGTTGCACGACCTGAACGTTTCGGACGGCATTGTTTCACAGTTGTGCAACAACTACAGTAGCAACTTTGTCAACAAGCTGTCATCACCAGAATGTCCAAAGTCTTTGAAAATTGTTTGCTATGTTGAAGACAATGTGTAGTTGCATAAAGATAAAACATAACAAGTTTAATTGCTCTAATAACAAGTTTAATGTTTCCACCGGCCAGCCAAAACTATTTTTGTCGTTTTCTTGTTTCCATGTGTTCTTCTTTGAAGTTTTCTTAATGAATTTGTAATATAAACGCATACCCCCGAAAATAGGCTCTATTAAAGCTATCATTTTTATCATCTTCCTATATTGTGAGTCTCCGTGCAGCAGCGAGTGAACCGAAGTATAAGACATTCTGAGAAAATATGTAGCTTTTCAAACGCTCAACTCTCATCCCTGAATTGCAGCAAGTTCGGAGCACAAAGGAAGCAATGAACGATAATGGATGCCTATTAACAAATATAATCCGTATACCATAGTAGCATCAGTTGATTGAGATATACTAACAAACATCGCTTATCTATCCAATTATTATTGTAATGCAATATCGTTGCGCTGTCAGTATTGGTACAACCATCGAATTGTGCAATGCAAAATGCAAATCATTGCCAATTTTGAGTTGGACGTTTACCTTTTTGAATCGCGTTTTATCACAGCAAAGTTTTGAAATAAAATATAGCAACAAAATGTGGGTATAACTAGAAGCGAGCGTTTGCAAATTGGTTACTGCACCTGAACGAGCCAAACTTTGGGCTGGAAGAAATGACTGATTTTTATAATCGCAGGTAAAATCGCAAATGAATCAACAATGTTTTTTACGGAGCAAAAATTGCGTACTTCAATCGCTTTCTGGTTTCCTGTGAATGCTTCTTTCAATAATACTTTTTGGCTGTCGGAAAGCAGAGCGAGATGGATGTCTCAGATTATCATTTTTTGTTGCATATGAATATGCTAATTCTCTTCATAAATTTTCTCTTCTGGCCTTACTACTTTTGACATTATCATGCCTAGCACGTTATGCATTTAGTTCATATTTTTTCTTTTACCAAAGACTTGTCTTGTTACAAGACTGCTATTTTCGATGGTAAACCACATGGTGGATTTGCGGATCAGGTAGATCAGAGATAATTTGAGGTGCTGCCAGATTCTTCCTTGTTGTCGACGTGTGGAAAGTAAGACGCTGTTTGTCTCGCGGTAAACGCATACGCCAAATGAGTAAAGATTACAAAGGAGAATAGGAGTAACATTTTTGATTATTATTAAAGATTTTGAGATCATCATCACTCCTATCGTACCACCATGTAAAAAATCTCCTGCTGCTCTTGATTGACTTTTAATTTGCTTTTCTTGTTAAAGTAAAACATGATGGCTATTGTGACGCTAGCATAAAAGTATGAAATAAATGTTTTTCTTCATGTATCACGGCGGACTGCACAATGCCACAAAGAGAAAAGGGGAAAATGGCGATCAGATTGCAGTTATAAACGCGTGATTAAAATAAAATGATATATGTAAAAGGCTGCACCCTTGCAAAAATTTCCACACTGTACTGTTTCAGTTTTCTTCTGGTATTTTTTTGTAAATGGAGAAATATGGTTAAAATTGCGCCACATTATGGTACGCGTTTTTGTAGTTCCCTTTTGTAAAACCATTCAAAATGTAATAAAAAAATCTATGTTAAACAATTACTTCAGAATTTAGGCATTAACATGATCACGGTCCGCTACAATTTACACGTTTGCAATTAATCGCTTGCACTTCTGTCTTCCGTAAATTATTGGTACTTGCGAGGGATATCTGAGGAGTAAACTAGATATTTATATTCCTTCCATTCAAAAATTGCTTTTGGCAAATGAACGGTGAGGTGTACTATTCCCGTTTGCCTGCTTAAAATATATACTTCTTATCAGGAAAATGACCTTATCTTTATTGTGAGCTGTTCGCTATCCCAGATATATTCACTCTTCTCGCTGCTGTCAACTCTGAATTGGATATGAAACCTTCGTACCTCTTTATCATTTCTAAGACTGTGCGTTGCATCAAGTGAAGGGGTCCTATCTCTGTGAACTGCATTTGAATGCAAAATTATTTAATAGTAGTCAAGTTAAAAACAATGCAAGTTGATTTTTTTTGTCTCAAACCTTGTCAATTTTAAAGCAGATGTAGGATGCCAAGAACATGTACTTGTGCATCCCTTAAAATTTCTTTTGGTTAACTTTAATCAGCATCTCGTTGTTTAACAACGGCCCATGTGTCTTCTTGATAACAAGAATGAAAATGTAAAATGCTTATTACAAGCGAGCAACAACAATGATGGGGAATTGTGGTGATTTTGTTCCTTTCAAATATTTTCTCCGAGTTCAACTGCCTCGCTAATTTACTCCGGTAGGATTTATGGCAGAAACACTTTGCAATATAGTCTTGTTAAATTTATTACTCTATTACGCATTCCTCCAAAGTAGTAGAACGTAAAGCTCCTTTTTACACAAAAAACACTGCAGCTACTGTAAACAATTACTTACAATTTTTGACTTCGATTCGACTTCTACTTAAAAAAATGATTCATGGTAATTGGCGACCGTGCATCTTGCTTAAAACATTCTGGCAACATGGAAAAAAGACACATCTAGCGCTAAAAGTAAAAGCAGGTTTTTGGCTACCTGCACTTCATCCTCCATAGGCAATTATAATGCTTGAACGTTTTTTTTTCGGTAGTTTCCATCATAAATCGTTTAAGCAAATAGAGACGTACAAGTGTCCATTATGTTACAGCACAACTAGAAGAACCGCCTTCGAAAATATTGAGCAATTTCTTTATATTTTCTTAATTGCTGCTTATGATATTCCTTTAGAGATTACCTGACGATTACAACGATTTTGACTGCGTAATATTTATTATTAGTACAATTCGACAAAATTCCCAGCGTTTATCAGCTTGTTACAACGGCATACGCTAAGAACTTGCAACAACACTGATCAAGTTTAGTTTGAAATAGAATAGGTTTTGGTAAGTAGATATAGTAGAAAAAAGTGCCGTTTACGTTTTGATTGTAGTGTGCATCATAGATACAGCAACGCAGCGAAAGACCAAAACGATTACTCTGTTACCCGAAGAGCAGTAATCACGTTTGAAGAACTTTATAGCAGTCATAATCTAATTGTTTGGTTAATTTCATATAGAGTCATATTTCGTATAAGCTAATCCTACTGCTTTCAGTTTCATGTTTAACTCGATGCCACCAATTCCTGCGCCAAGTAACATAATCATTAGCGAGGGTGCAACGAAAGTTCATTGATTCAAAAATAAGGACTGACGCAACTATGGCTGTAAAAATATTTTGTACACGCGTCAAGATTATGTTAATGTAAAAGTTGATACGAAGAGAGTCTGCTTTGAGGGGTGATAAGACACTTTCAATCGCGTTGAAAGGTCCCCCGTTGGTGTTATTCAGCACTTCATTTTGGAGTTTTGAGCTATTTCTTGTGGGATTTTTTTTCAATACAAGTTTATCGGCGTTATATATTGTCTCATCAAAATGATGAAGTTATCTTTATGACCAAATATTTTATTAAGATAACGGTCTTTGATGTATCACTTCTAGAATAATTTTGCTACTTACTTCTTAATTTGAAAAGTAGCCTGCCATTTCTGGATTCTACATAAATAGTAAGCCAGGATACACCTCTAAATACTTTAGAGTTGAAGAAATTTCAGCCGATCATGGATTTGATTCACTGATCCATTTTCGTTTACTTAGCTTCCTGGGAAATCTTCTTATTTTCAAAGCATAGCTTCATGAACTTGTTCAATGTATGAAAGTATAAGGTACGCATCGTTGAAATAAAGGTTGTAATCGCAAGTTAAAGTATGTTAGCATTATGGTGCTATCTCAGAACAAGATAGATTCATGCCCCTACTGTCTCAATGTCGCCTACATCGTGTATACTTGTCGGGATGAATTACTCAGGATTAATCAAGCGCATTTGTCTTATTTCTCATTACACTAACATTTATAGCGTGCACGAACTAAATCTAAGCTCGGACCACCCACCCAAGACAACGGAGAACATGCTGTGTTCAAGATTAGATGCGACTGTTCTGGTGCGGAATGTGTACTAGTTGTGTCAGTAGTGGGAATGAGGGAGATATTTATTTCTGCAATTGAGTTATGCTTTCGATTGTCATATTGTACGCCGGTGAATAATATCAAGTTCGCCATTCGTTAGGGTGGCCGTCTAAAAAAAAAAACGTTCATACCTGCATAGGAGTGGAGATTAGGAGCGTTCATCAAAGTAGCAATTATCAATTAATATTCTCACTCCGTTGGTCAGACTCAGAGTCAGTATTGAACGATTAATGAATGGACAAAGGTGTGAGAATTAGCACATCGCAGCTATATTAAGGAGGTATATCTTGCAGAAGCACCATTGCTTATTATAATTTTAGTCGAGTTTACAATTACTTGGCTTTGAAGGTTTTTGTAGGCCAGAAACACCTTAATTTAAACTACAATTCCACTCATAGACTGCTCAATATTGTTTTAATGATAGCCCTTAATTATTGGAAAGCAAGGATTTCTTCTTAATTAGAATTCTCATCTGAATCCAAACAGCTTCGGTGGGACCGTACGTTCTTGCGTGTAGGAAAACGTTTCATTTACCTGTCCGCTTGCTATGCACGACAAAGCTGAATTTTCAAGTTTGTCTATGAATTATGGCCGATCATGATTGCCTGTGACACTTACTGAATAAATATACATGGCATTAAAATGATTGTCAATTGTTGTCACGGTAGTGATTAATAAATATGTTAATTGATAATATTCATCAATTTTACATCAACCAAAAAGTCACTTGTATTACCACTTACCCGACACCACACACCATCAAGTAAAACTATCAAAAAACATGTTTCCTGAGTGTCTTCGTTCATGTAGGCACTCAATCAACAAACATACCCCCCCCCCGCCGTTCATTTGCTAGCATGCAACAACAACTCTGAGGAGACATCAATAGCATACCACCTTTGTATGTGAGTAAGTGCCGCTGTCAGTAACCATGATCTGCAGTCATCGCTCATTACGCTCAGTAATTGACGACCACCGACAAGCATATCTTCACGTTTTTTGTCTCTAAACTCAGCAGCTTCCCTTTGATCAGTTTTGATCGACAAGTTTATAAAAAAATGATCATTTGAATCAACGATGACCCACGAACAAGCCATTGCGGTGAACAGTAAGCAACCAGGAACATGTTATTATTTTTACTACTAGAAAGACCACTAAAAGTACACATTTTACTCCCCTCGCAAATGTACGCAAACAATACATAGCGGATATTCGTATATTGGTTCACAAAATATAAAGCATCACACACTTTGAAATTTTCTATGGGTCAGGTGTATTTAAAATTCTAAAACTATTTAATTGTCCTGCCTACTTTTTACTACTTCAAATTATACATTTAAAAGGTTCAAAGCGTGATTTGTTACAGGACCATGTTGATTTTTTAATTATTAGAAGCAGGGAAATTATCGCAGATGGGTTGCTTTTCATGGTATGTTGTATTTATTGCGCATATTTAGCAATTTAATTCCATATAATTAAGGTATCCTTACTGGTCAATCGTGGCTAGCTTTGAACAAAATCATTAGTTGTCATAATTGAGGAAAAGGCCAAAGTTGCAACAATAAAACCAATGGGAGGCAGCAAAGGTTAAATGATTTTATAGCAACACAAAATAAAAACTTTCCTTTGGAGGACGGTAAGAGCGTTTTATTGGCAAGGAAATAATAATAAGAAATACCATCTTGGGGATGTTTTTTTTAAAAACCACAAGCAGACAAGTCATAATCCTGTTTAGAGACCAGTAAAATGGCAAATGCGTGACATTTGCATCTTCCTCTCAAAAAAATGATGACTTGATATCTGCGAAATTGATTTTTAGCAGTCGTGAAATCAATTACTTAATTAATTGGAGCCTTTTTGTACTCAGACAATTTCATAGTCCGAATCACGCCCACTGCGTACACGTACATAAGTAGTCATTTCAGTTGAAAGATTACTTCAAAAACAACATCAGCACAAAAAATCGTACACAACATTCAGCAATAAAGATTTTTGTCTACATGTCGCTGTGAGGGATGAAAGTGAAAGATAGACAAGCTCCCTAAAATATGGCTAAAACATTGTGCGTAATGATTTTTTTAACGAATCTAAATGCAAGGATGGAGATGTGGATACAATGTTGCTCCTCAACGTTATGATTTTCCCCGAGGGACTCACAGTTAATCATGCAATACTTGCATCCGTTATTTTTGTAACCGTGTTGCTATTGTTTCATTTATCATCGACGCGAAAACATGATAGGTGCGCCTAGACTTCATTACTATCATTTCTCACAATCACTTTTTAATGGTTCGTGCTTATCTTTGGGTATTAAACTAGGTAAGTGCTATCATTATCGAGTCACTTTCACTGACACTTTTCGCTAATTTCCCATCCAAAACGCATGCCATGCTCATCTTGACTGTTAATCAGAGTCCATCTTCATCTTGGCGTTGTTCTGAACAGAGTCTTGTTGGACCAGATACATGGCTCGCGGATCATCAACAAAAAAATGACAATATCTTTGGGGTAGAACAGGACATTCATCGATAAATCACTATTTATCATCATCCTGTGCTCCTCCTCTATCAGAACAACGCGTGCGTTCAGAAAAGGACGTTGAAATCAACAAAAAGAAACGCAGAAAAATTGTTGGAGCAAATTAATTGCAGTTGGATTAAGAAGTCATAGGACGTTATTTTTGCCGGTGGCTGCGAAACATGCCATCTGCGACTTGTGTGAGTACTTGAAATTTTCCTTGCATGCCAAGAGAAGATCAATGTGCCATGGTTATTTTTGTTATGACTCGTGGTGAAGCAGTAGAGACTGGTCAGCAAACTGAGGTGGAAGGAAAAAATTGAGGATGGGGATGACCGCATGTCATGATCGCATGCACCAAAGTATTCAATCATCAAATAAGGCGTTTTGCCGTGACTTTACACTGATTTTCTGGTAATGATGATGAGAGCCCAAAGGCAACAGATTTAAAAGTAGGATTCCAATAAAAGTAGCTGTGAATAAGTATGTTGCTCATGATGACAAATTTACCATTTTCACGAGACGAGTATTATTATCATCGTAGCCATTAGAGCACAACCGTTCAAATAGAAAAGATCTTCACACCTTTCTAACGAACAAGTTTAATCCTTTGGAGTTGTTGCTGGTACCTTTAAGGCTACTTTACAAGTCAGTCGGTCCGCTAATGCAGTCCAAAACTATAGGTTAAATTTTTTATGATGTGACAAAAAGAGATAATATAATCTTGTTGGCATGCTGCATTATTCAAACTGAGCAAAACATAACCCAAGGTTGAATGCTTTCGCTACATTTTATCTGATAAGATGATCAACTTTCTAGTTATTGTCGATATTGTGTTGCAGTTGACTGGGCCTTTGCCAAGTAGTTAAGATTGAAAGGGGTCTTCGTAGAGTCACAGTAATCGGTTTGCTCTAGGTTGAAGGAAATAAGCAAATAAATATTTTTGTTGAACTGAATACCAGGAAATAATTGGAATGAATTCTCATAGCTCAATGTAGTGTATAAGCAGAAATACAAAGAGCTTTTCAAAATCCAACTGCTCAACCAGAAATTTCTTTAATGAAGTCGGGTTTTCGGGTAAAGGGATTGACGCAATCATTGATTCTACTTAAGTCGTTATTTGGAGCATGTACTTGCGCAATTTACATGACAATCGTATACAAGATATACAAATAGCAAAGTACCGGTGGATTAACTATGAGTAGAATACAGACATAGTCATCTTCACAAAATAGATAATGCATGTAGGGGTTTCTAAATGTCCAACATCCTTTATTTCGATAATAATAGTCTAGTTGACAACCTCCCTCAAAAGATATAATTTTAACGAAAGTGGCACTAAGCAATTAAGCAACCTTTTTAAAGACCGCCCTTATGTGAACTAAAGAGCTATAAACTCAACGGACTATAATATGACCTAATAAATTTTAGTTTTTAATTAAGACTGCCATATTTTAGAAGCAATACGGTTAATTTTTAGAAGCAATCCTAGTACAGAAGCCTAAATGTCACACTTTATTTTCTTAAAGGTTTAAACCCGAGCGCAACAATCAGCGTCGACCACTTGCAAGAATGCGATGGGGTGCTAATCCTCCCAATGGTAATCTGAGCAACAACGCTGGATCAAGGTGGGGACAGTGCAACATTGCCGGCGACTTGATATCGTGCAGTAGTCCAGGTCTAAGCCAGGGCTCGATGACTCCACTTTCCAATGCTGGAGGTGATATAGTCATGCCTGGCGGCTACTTTGGCCAGTTCACTCAGTCTCGGAATGTCGGATCAGGTGGACAGCTTCAAAGATTACCTTTGGAGTCTGAATCACGTGTTTCGTCAATGACAATTGCTGACATCAGCCCAAGGATTGCCGTGAAAAAAGTGTTGCTTTTGTATGAACATGCGCAATACCAGGACGCTGCCAACTTTATCGATCGTTTGAGTATTACTACGTTTCGTATTATTTTGCGAGAGCTTCCAATCGACATTTTTATTGAGGCTATGCCCCATTCCCTATCCATCCTGGAGAGCCTTTACACTAAAGTTTTCGCGAGTGACAGTACCGGAAACTCATTGAAATCACTCAAGCCATATTCTGTCTTGATGCACATCGTATCTTTTTTCTCACGAGATGATACCAATCAACAATGTAGATCTGGACGACCATCAGAACAGTTTATCCATTTTCTAGCTGATTGTAGGAAGATATTGCGAGTAATGGTATTGGGCGAGCCTTGCCTGGTAAAAACTCTTCAGCAGAGGGTAAAAGCCTTGGATAAAGCAGTAGAAGGAATGGGTCATCATAGTTTGGTTGGAACCACCGATGAATCTCTTCTACCCTTACACGATGCGTTGAAACTGGAATTCCGGCGAGTTGTGGACACTTACAAAGAGGCTTTACAAAAACTTGAAGAGCTGTCACTCTCCGCCAAAAACATGCCAAAATCTTTCGCTCATGGACCAGCTCCAGTAGCTGCATCTCATCAGAGACAGTTGTCACTACGAGTTGATGAAATTCAAGATAGGCTAATCAAAAACAAAAGTTTATTGAATGTAGTTGAGCCAACTCTGGATAACCATTGTTTGGACATTCTCCTGGGCATACTTCAACGAAGAATTGACCTCGACAAGGACACGCTTTTCCAGTTTACGCAGTTGAGAAAGGAGGCAGGCGAATCGAGCAATGCAGACGCCATTGTTGCCCCATTGCTAATGCGGTACTCGAGAGCTTCCAAAAAGGTAGGTTTTTCTTTATTTGCTGCAGGTTACCCACATGCTCTGTTTAGCTGGAATAATAGAAAGTTTTGACGACATCCAAACTAAGATATAATACTTTCGTCATGATGACTCCCTAGAGTTAGTATCTAGTCACAAGATACGGTAATATGTGTATCATGAATAAACGGTTTTCTTACTCGACAACTCATTCATTTCAATCGTGCGTAAATACTTGAATGCTGTACAAAGACAAATCATGTAACACAGATGTCAGGAATGAAAGCATTGACCACAACTGTTACAACTTTTACTTAGTTGACAGCAATAAAAACTGAATGGTCTATTTTTCATAGAGGAGCGTGAAACTTCTCACCTTGCATCTGTCAAGTCGCAGAAAAAATACATCTTTGCAACATTTGTCATTGTCTTTAAAAGGAAACAAAATTGCAGAATTTTCTCTAAACACGAATGCAAATACTCTCGTAGCGTGTGGAATTCGGAACCCCACAAACTAGTGAGAATTATGCGTGGTTCCTTATACAGAAATTTTTAGTTTTCCTTCGTTTCGACATGGTTCATTGTCATGGGTACAGGTACACCCTTTAATCGAAATCTTTTGCTTCCCGTTGACATCAAACAATGTGACAATTTTTAATCATTATATTGCACAGTCACATGCCGATTATACACGATAGTAGCTTATTAAATATGTAGCTAGTGGTTAGCCTGTTACATTATCACACTAACATTTTTAAAGAACTCGCCATATTTAAAAATTAATCAATCTCTTGAGTACGACCACTCAATTTCCTTTGCTTCTTGTTTTCATCTACGTAAACAACTGGCCATGTGTCGGGCGTGCGCATGTACATTCGTCATCGCGAATCTCTGCATAATTATTTCGAAACTCTGTCGTATTCAAAAATATTTTTATACTCCACACCATCCGAATTTATCTGTGCATCCGCAGCATTGGCAACAAAAATTTTCAGCTTTCATTTTCTCACATGCGCTAATGTGTATTCCATAAAAAACTATGAAGAATCTGATGAATGTTGAACATCAGCGCATACACTTAAATGAAGAATTGAAGTTTGTTTGAAAAAAAACAAAGCACACAAAAGATATCAGAGATAGATTATGCTACGAGCTTTTAATGAAAGTTTGCGGTGGGTCTACTATTTCATATTTCACCACACAACGCCTATACCGTCAATCCGTTTAAATCAGTAAAGTATTTTGTCTGCTAATTTTACTTATCCACCTGACTATAACATTTTGGAGTGAAATGTCGGCAACAATTAGTGGCTAATTACTTAGCTCATGGCATGTTTATGCGTATTATACAATCCTTACGGCTTGCATCTTGGCAGGCTACATTTGACGTGGACAGAATTTTTCATTTGCAACAGTTGCTCTATATTTCCTACTTGATGTAAATATGATGCCACTCCTTCTGCCAAATATTTACCAACTTAATCTTGTAATTGACAGTAGTTCGCTTACTTTGAATTAGTTACCACAACAAAAATTTACAAGTGCATGCATACAACATACGCAATTAGTATTAAAGCTGAACTAATGACCGAGGGTGACATGAAATTTCACTTCTTCAGCGAAATATCTAAAGGCCTTTCCCTTTTACTGAGTGCTAACGGTTTCAATTGTTAATACAGGTGCATGCTAAACAAAGGAAACGAAAAGTTTGTGTAATTTATTTAGCATATAACTTCATCTTATGCAATTGTAGCGTGAATCCTCCCTGTAGGAATACAAAATTTGATCATGTAAAGAAATGTTAAGTCACAGTCTGGTTTATCAGCAAAACAAGTGCAATTCTTGAACACACCAAGAGCAAATTTAAGAAGAGCAAACTGAAAGTAGAAAAATAAAAGATACGCATTCCTAACAATAGTTTCACTTAACTTGGTGCAATAGGATGAAGATTATTTCTGGTTTATGTTCTTTGTGACTTGACGTAATTAGTATTCTGACAAGGAAAAATCGACATCAGGCCTGTTGCATCCGCCATTCTTACATCTAGTCGGGATCACCCACGTTCTACCACAAAACCATCTACTCAGTCTTCAAAAATACCTTGCATATTTTTCTCATCCTACAGTGCATATTGTATAGATATCCTTGAAAGTGATTTTCATAATGAAAATCTTTATTTTGAAAAAAACAATCTGGTTTGAGTACAATTATAAACGAAGTTGGTTATCAATTTAAAAAATATATATATTGTAAGCCCTAAGACATTAATCATTGTTTCGAGGCTCAATTTAATTTATTAATATGATGCCTTTTCCGCTGTCACACTCAGAGTGTATCGCCATTTTTCTTTCTAGCTAAGTGAAACTGTAGGAGTTACAATTTTGCACATATCCGTAAAATATTGCACTTGTTGATAAATGATTGAATGCCATATTGTGACATTGTGTGCATCGAGAAAAAAAGGTTCTTCTTTTTAGTGCCTCTCATCCTCAGCACTGTACGTTGCGACCGATATTATAATTCAGACAGCAAGAAAAGGAAAATTTTCAAAAAAATGAAGATTATGTATCCAAAGAGTATAATATGAACACATAATATGTAATACCTTAATAAGATGTCAGTTTCCGACTCGCATTAACGACACCCACTCAACTATTTTTGTGGAAAAAGGAAATGAAAGCAAAAGTTTATGCAAATTGAGTTAGGAATGAATTAATGTTCACCTGTTAACTAGTTGGTACTGCGAAGAATAATTACAACAAATCGTTTTCTGTCAGCCTAACGCGAATTTTAAAACAACATGTTTTTCGCAAAATTTTACGTCTTATGCAAGCCTGTTAATTGTAAATAAAATGGAAGCTTGGATGTGCTTTCTTTTCATTCTTTGTTCTAAAGGGTGCGTAGGGAGGAATGTCAATATTTGTCAATGATTGTTAGCGTCATGAAGTCATGAAGATTGGGCAGATATTTTTAGCAAATTCATGAGATTAACAGGAAAATAATATTATACATATATATGTATATTGGCATTTTCTAATTTTTCAGGTTTTTTTCAGGTACATAAAGAATAAAAATACTTTCATACGTCTTTGTTTTAAACGAAATTGCTGAAGATGTAGTAGTAGTAAGAAGGTCAAATTGCCCCTCTCGATTTCCCAAATTTGAAAGTGGATTCTGTTATTCTAAGCCGGTTTCCACTTACTGACAAGAATTCTCCGTATTTCCGTTTCGCAGTTATCTATAACATCTTTTTAGTAATTATTTTTGCCATGTACAATGTATTGTACTAAATGCCAACTATTATTTCTGTTGTAGCATCCGTGTCATGTCATGAGGGCGGAATAAATATTTATTGGCTATTTCACGAAATTCAAAAAAATAGTATTTTCATATTGCATTTCAGTAATTTTTGTCTATATTAAATGGTGACTGCTTTCTTATAAGATCGTAAGTGCTGTTGGCTGTCTCTCTGACCGTCTGCCTGTTATCTCCAAAGCTCACACATTTTTGACCTACACACCTCCAACTTTTCACACATTAGTAACAACTACTGATGTTACTTGCCACAAAGTTTAAAGCCTTTTTGTCAACTGTAAACAAAGTTAACTGATGTGACAACAAATTTCAAATCACAATAATCTCCAAGTCTTATAAATGCAAGTGGCCCATGTTGCACAAAAGTAGTGCTCCATGCTGCTTTCGCTACTTAGCAAGTCTGTACAATCGCACCAGTTAATGGAAAAATCTTATTAGCGCTTCCTTCGAATTGAATTCGCAGAAGAGGACGAGTTTTTATTTACCGAAAACGCGCGATTATTTGATTACATTGAAGAATAGAAATGATTCAAGAGACCTACACCAAAGCACGTTCAGGATTGTATTAATTAAATGTTTCTTGTCGACAAAAAGCACATCTTCAATTTTCAGAAAGAACAACGCGACTCGCGAATATGATTAGAAATAAGTGTGGGTTTTCTGATTGGATGCAATAATTTGAAATTGTTAGTGGCTACAACAAAGTTATTACGAAATCGTATTTGGCTGATTTCAGACTTGCAGCGGAGTCTTGGCAAGTGTTGAAAGAAACAAAAAGTACAAAAACAATGTTGTCTATCGAACACGTGATTAAAGTTGTATTATTATTGTCACTAATCAATGGGTAAATAGAAAATAGATAAACACTTGCTTTGTTGCTTCATTCTTCCAATATCTTTTATAGTATTGCATAATTGCGGCCATTTAGAAGTCAATATTTATCCCGTCAGCAAACCCGTCGATTCCCATTCCGCACTTGATCAATTCAATCACAAGATTTTGATGCCTCTTCGATTGAGACATTGCCATTTTGGCTTTGACTGGGTCTTTGTTGTGTCACACGGGACAAATAGAACACCATTGTTCTTCAGTTAAATTAAATATTTTTAACACCGTGAAAATACACGACTAAAGTAATACTTTAATACTCACTTTGTCCACATGAATTGAACTCCGTCAGTCTTCTTAATACGCGTATCATTCTTTCCGACTCGCGTCCCGTCCCGATCTTGAAAGTTAATTGAATTACGTTGTAATTTGTAGTGTAATGGAGACCAGCTAGTGTTATCTATTATAAATGATTTGTATAGTCAATTCCCCGAGGTGTAGCAACTGTCGACGCATTTTAAAATAAGCTTTCATTGTTTCATCTTTGAAACATCAACGATCTTCATTTGACCATACTTTTATGAATGAAAAGAGAATGAATGACAGTTTGATCACATAGAAAGGAACTCTGATAGTGAAACGTTTACTATTCTGAAGATGAGCTGACTAGCAGATAAGGAGTGTGAGTGTTAACAATGATAAGATCAGATTTGCATCACTGGCTATCTTTTCTTCTATTATAATAATACGAAAGACTCTGCACCGATCTGATTCATTCATTTAGTGATGAGGTATTTTTAATATTTAGATATTCACAGTTATTTTTTATTGGCCAATAGTAAAGACGATCCTATGTTAAACCTTTTATGGCTGACGTATTTCATGATTTCAAGTCACATTGCCGTTACTGGATAGCTCATCCTAAAATGGGCTCCGCAACTATTAATGTCAAGCCGAAGATAAATTAAAATGAAATCGGTTTTTAAATGGCAAACAGATGAACATGGTTTTCAAAATAAAATGAATGTAATCTCAAGAGGCTATTTAGGATGGAAGAATTCATGAAAATTGGCGAAAAGAATGATAAAATGCAGCAATTTATAGTTTTATAAATTTTCCAACTACTACTGTTTTTCGCAATTTTTAGACTCATTCTGATTTTGTAGTGCAACGAGGATATAGTTGATTGAGCTGTTTAGGATTGCACAAAAATGAAAAATTTTCCCGACGCAAGAGCCAAGCTACAATTTTGTGATATTTTTTGCAGAAGGGAATAAAATTAGGTACTAATCTAATAAATGAAAGTAAAATGAGCAAACATTTTTCAAGTCGGTTTGCCGCAGGGTATAATTTGCTTCGAAAACTGGGAACGGTGCTGCGTAACAATGCAGAAATAAAAACGTCAACGCAAATGATGATAGAAAGGTTTTTTACATGCGACGCAGATAGTGATAACAATCTAATAACAATATAATGACAGGGAAAAATGAAGAGTATAAAAGGATCAATTTGGTGCCGCTTCTGTCTAATATTTGTTGATGAGATTATCTTTCCTGATCAACTTACTACAACAAAAAACCGCAAGACATGCATTGTGTGCATATGTGAGACCTTGTCCTATACTTTTTTTTGTATTGGTTCATCAGCTCATTTAAGATACAACAACCTACCTACATGTTATACAACCTTACATATCATGTAGGAACTATCTAAAGGAGGATATTTTAATGAGTTTGAAAAAATATCAACGATTTGTCGACAGGTTGCTGCTACGAACACAAATTGAGAGAGTATCGTGATATGCTTAACATGTGCACTGAAATAGGAAAAAGGGATGAATTTCTTGAGGGACGCATTGCATTCTTCATATATTATATTTTTTTGTCAACTCGTTTAGGTTTCTATTATGAAATTGCATGCACTATTCTCGTTAGTTATGAATACTCGGTTTAAAAATCGTGTCTATAAGCCTAATCGATCATTAAAAGCATTAAAATAAAATTACAAAGCTTAGCGAGAAACAATGAGGGAAAGGGATCTTAGTATTCTTGATCTTAGGACAGCAGAAAGGAAAGGAAAATGCGTTGCGCCAACAAAAGTCTGTCCACATTGTTTCGTCCAGTTGCGCATCGTATGATCGTATGTTAAAAATGCCTAGCGAAATCCTAATGACATTTCGGTCTAAAAAACTGTCAAACTGTTGTTAGGCCTGAAAATACTTATTAAAGATAGTAAAAAAATAAGCTTAGTAACATTTTGGTTCTATTTGTAGCTTGCAGCAATCCCACATGAATCCCTATAAGATAATGAATCCTAGTTTGTTAACGATTTTCTGTGCCAAATTCGAAATTTCTTGTGTCCTTTGGCGGGTTGGTTTTAAAATTGGGCACGCTACTTAAAATCAGCATTCAAACACAGCCACAGCCGGTACTACTATTTGTTTGTTTTCTCCTACCCATTCATAACTAAGTTTCGGTGTGGTTTTGATTGAGACTTTTGCCGAAACAAGATCAATCAGAAGTTATTATGGTGATTGGTGTTTTGCTTCAAGTATTTCCTAATGTTATTTAGGGCAGCAGAAGGAATTGGCGTTTCATGTGTGAAAATCATAATGTACCTCAGAATGATACATATTGGAAAACACCACAGAGTAATCAAATAAGCCTGGTAAAGAAGTAAGCTTCTGTTCTGAGTACGCACTGTTCAACAGCCATTTTGTTCTACAGTAGCTTGCCAATTTTGAGGAGAGGAGATGATGCAAGAGGCAAAAGGTTGACAGGAAGTTTTACGTTTATTACATGCGTACTGTGATTCGAAATGGACGGAGTATTCTTGAAAATGAAGATTAGAATTTGGCCGTCGTAGCATATATTTAAAAAATCACACAATGCCATCGATAAATGTTACAGTATCCCATCCCCTTCATGACCACTCGTCCACAACGGAGTTTTATTGTAAAAATGAAATAGGGAATGTTCTAAAATAGAATGAAATGGACACGACAGTTTTGGATGAGCCATCATGAATAGAGTAAAATAGCTGTGAAGCATTCAACTATATTCATTAAAACATTCAAAATGCTAAATCAAAAAATCTTTGGCTAACACTTACTTAGGTCCACCTACCTTTATAATTCTCATGCATACGCTAATGCAAGTCATTGAACAAATAAATCACAGGTGCGTTAAGCGTCATTTGAGTGTAGGTCAAATCGTGCATCTGTCAGGGGAAAGCTAATAAAAATCAAGTTAGCAATTATAGTATCTTGCATATTACATGCATCCGGTGGAGCGTGAAATGCTTATAAAGATAACACATATTTCATTAAAGAAATGAGCATGTTACAAGGATACCTTGATGTTCATAGGTAAACTACTTATTACTATATTACTAAACAAATAATGAATATTGAATGGAATGTTTGAATGGGTTTTAGGTTTTGGAAATCATGAGAGAAGCTGCCACAGAGGCTGGGACTTGCCTTGACGATTTCGAAGACGATTCCAGTGACTTGTCAGGATATCATTCAGATTCTGATTCTGCAATCATGACATCAGGAAATTCGCCATTTGTAACACCCCGTGCGCGCTACAATTTCCTCAGTCGATCAGGTACGTCAATTCCAGATAAGTACATTTAATTACAGCCTCCCCAAGCAAATCAAGCTTCATTAGTAGGAATTTCGATGAAAGTTGTAAGGGAAATAGAAACTATTTCCGGAGCGAGAATTTAAAAAGAAATACTTAAAACTTTAATGAGACCTATAGCTTCCCTACCGCTTGAAATTTCAGTCTTTGAAAAATATAAGTTCTTATATCAGAGAGCACCCCTGTTTTTATACATTTTACATCCTTCTTGACTTATTAAGAAATAAAGCGCTTTGAGCATGACTAAAAGGTATGTGGCGACAGGGAATTTGTAACTGGCGAAAGCTATTATATGATTACTTTGGAAAAATGGCATGCATAGACGCAAAAGCCAATGTACACAATAAGTGCTCCACATACCTGATTTTATGATTCCCTCCCACCCACCGAGAGAATTCTCATTACTTGGTCATTATATTCTACCAACAATTCGCATCCCTGAAAAACCTCCGTTAAGTAAAAGGTACGTAGAAGTGGGTCCCTATGTGATATAAATTACAAAATTGTTACGGTTTTTTTATTATGACTTCATTATCTGACGTTGGAATTTCCGCTATCGTATCACTCATTCATATCATCGCTAACAAATACATAATCTAAGTCTTTTGATAGTAGTAATAAAAACATGTGTTGAATTCAAATTTGCAGTTCGCAGCAAACAGCATTTGCGTCCTTCCCTGTTGGGATCATCCGTGTCTTCCGGCCACAGCCAAAGTGGGCGATCTTTGTCCACCGGTTCCGCTCCTGACTCAAGTACAGGCTCTGCCCTCTCCAGTTTGGATTCCGGTTCTTGCTCATTACTTATGGCAACAAATTCATCCGATATTCAGCAGTACAAAGGACATTCTAACAATTTACTCCACCACGCCTTGCGTACTGTTGCAGGAACCAACAGCAGCAACCCTACCCGGCCACGTCATGTCAAGCATAAAAATCAGATACAAAAACAGAGCTCTGTCGGTGAGTACAATTTCAGCCTATGAATCCTGATTTCTCTTCTGCGTTTTCAAAGAGTTTACATTCAGGGGCAATGCGTCGGCTAAGATAATACGACATTGATTACAAGAAAATCATGAGCATTCTGATTTTCTTTTTCCTGTCCCTACTCCTCCTTGACAATCGCAACATCCGAAAATACATCCACTCAGACAAGTAATTTTACTCTAAGATACATCCTTTTAACTGAATTAGTCAGTGGTGGTGCAGGCATGTCATGTGCATCAACATTAGAAAATAGCTTTAATGCTTGTCTTAAGTCATTGCTTTATATATAATTTTGCTACACATGCAAAAAAATATACATATATGCATATCAGTGCCACACTACATCCATTAGGTGTTTTCACTGTAAGTGAACATTTCTCTTTTTGACTTTCGTCCATACACGGAAGTTGATATGAAAACGGTCATGTGAAAATTGTATTCAAGCTAGAGTTCTTTTTTCTGTACGAGAAACTATGGTGAACTACAAGCAAAACCATATTATTACCAAAACGTTTTACTGGCAGTTCATATGGGAACACATGCATACTCCTAGTGTGGGTTAATCAAGCCGTGAAGAGAACAAAAATGACAAAAGATAATACTATACTCCTTTTTCTGAATATTAATTTAAATTTGAAACGGTCATGCGTGGTTGGAAAAAACGAAATAAGTTGTTAATGTTTAATGATAATGACGAGATGGTTCATGCATGTTGCTAATTTTCGTACATTTTTCATATGAGGATGTATAAACTGCTGTTAAGATATAAACAATCAAGCCCAGGTGTCGTCTCCTTGACGATTCAAATTCATAGTGTGATGGATTTAAGGAGGAAAAGAATTTTCTCCTATGCGACGCTGCCATGAAAATGTAGAAATTGAAATACCGAAATTCACGAATATGATACGCCGTTCTTTTTCCGCGTTGAGTCGAAATAATTTTTAACAGAAGTTGTAAAAAAAGGAAGAAAAGGGAATGCTTCAAATGCAAAGAAGTTGAGGGACAGCTAACTGTATCAACAGTACACACCAATATAAACAGATGAAACTAGTATCATTGCTCATAGACACAGATGTTCAGAAAATTAGCACTCCCCATAGATACATGGTTGATAAAAAAAAGTGCACTATCACAGACTAAAACTCGTAATAATGATGAAAATAGCACCTCGTTTAGGGGGAAATTTGTTTTAGTCGGCCAAGCGTAAAACTTGCAACACGGGAGATAATAATAGAGAGTAAGATGACGATGACGAAATGTTTATAATAGTAATAATGATCCTTGTTATCAACTACTTTTATGATGAGCATTTGAAAAGCTTCACAATATGCTCATTACGGTTAACGTAATTAGTAACAAGCGGACTTGTTTTGAGAACTGAAGGCGTCCCAGCTTTTGTAGGTATTTCTGCACGTTTCAGTGTCGTAGATTGTCCTTGCACCTGTCTACGTTTGTGTCATCTAGAATGGATATACATTTCAAATCAAATCATATTTTCACTCAAAAAATATTTTCCTTTCACCTGCCTTCGTAAGGTTGCTATTTGTTGCTTTTCTAAAATTTCTCGAAGATAAATCACCTCTCGACCCTGCTGCCCGCAAGTCTGAGAAACAAATTTTCGTCGTTTTATTTTATGCAACATCTTTTTCAGTTAGTATTTCAAAGTTCAAACAATTTTGGATTTTTTACCGTATAAACAGTTTTTAGCAACAAGTTTTTTTTAGTTGTAAGCTTAGAAACCTGTAACTGTAAAAGTCGTATGCTAAAAGTACCTAGAGTCACCTCCTCCTGTTTTATTCTCTCACGGTTGTCAGTTAACCTACGCCTAACCCTACCTCTCTACAGTCAGCTCATGTGAAACAAACGCAACTGTTTTGCTTGGATTTTTTCGTAATGAAATGCAAAAGGACTTTGTTATCATGAATGAAACAGTGAAACTGGAACTGGACCATATTTTTAAAGAGCAACAGTACTTGCATGGCGGTGTTAATGAGATCATCAATGAAACCATTGATTACCAGTGGAGCAGAGCATAAAACGAGTTTCGCAACGAATTTCCTTTTAAACAAGAGAAAATTAAAGACGCGTCCACCTCAAAACTGATTTATAGTTTGAATCAAGTTACCGTAAGATGATACCTCGTCACCAATCCACTTTTCACAGGCATCTAGTGACAACTGGTATAGCAGTTCACAGTTTTGAGATAAGCTTCATTTACGTGCGCGAAGAGCCAATAAATTGCCGTGAAACAAAAACAAAAGTGAGTTTAACCACTTTCGGCAGTAGGTTTTTCAACAAACAAAGCCTGTGAGATCAATGGGAAACACCAAACAGTCATGTTAGAAACGGTTTAGACTGGACTTAATCATCGAATTCTCAACAGGTCACGTATATTTGAAATTACCTCATAACAACATTATTATATTTTCAAAGCAGAGTTGTTCTTAGTATTACTACTGCGTTCAAGAATACTTTTGTTTATTTTTTCCCTTTCCTTCAAACAGAAAACTAAGCGATATTTAGGGTCATCTTCATATACATTTTACTAAAAAACTGGTCCTTCGTCAACCCCAGCCGAGCCAAGCGTGTTTTTTGGTATTGTGTAGCTGCTATGCATGATTTGCCCCTCAGGTCCAGAAAGTGGAAGGTTAACGAAAAATCAGTCAATGCGGGCTTTTCCTTCCTTATGTTTTTGAATTTGACAGGACCACATTTTTCATCTAGTCAATGGCAACCATATATGTTGTCAAACTAGCTACTTCCTTCTTTTTTTATTGCTTCAAAACTGGCCCCTAATACATAATACGAACTTTGCAAAGTTGTTTTATGTCTACGGAAACCGAAAAAGGTGCATAAAGTTCATGTGCTTCAGAATCTCATAAATATTATTACGTAACACTGAATATTAGAAAAATATTCCTCATGTCATGATTACCCGCAGCGCTTAACCGAGTAGCTCCTTGTACGCAGTTTTATTACCTTAATAGTTGTTTAAGAGTAGTTACCTATGAGAAGCATCCAGAATCCGGTGGGTTTCATTTTGTAAGTTCATAGTATTGCAATCTATTTTTTTAAAGAGGGGTCGGATGCATGATTTGTAACATCCGTTTCGAGAATATTAGCCTGATACTAGAAACATTAAATCATAACTTTTTTCTTTGGCAAGTCTGAATTTGGCACGGAAGTATACTGTTGACTGTTTCTTAGTGCGCTATTTGGTTGAAGTACATACCAGAAAACTATTAAAACAGTCGTCGGCAAGGCTTATGATTCGGATGAGACTCATGAAAAAATAGAGCCGAGAATATGATGGGGAGTTATCTAATGCTTACAATCTTTCGACATTTCATTGATGACAACTTATGATAAAATCTAGCTTTGTCCTCCCGGTGCCTTATCACAATTGAGAATTTTCAGCTGTTACTTCGGCTTCCAAATTGGTTTTCAAGCCAAAGAAATCATTGTTTTATGCGTAATCTACTCGTTTGCATTGCATGGAGTATCCTCTCGTAGTAAAATATTCAGTATAGTTAACAAATTTACGTAAAATCACACGTGAATCAAGAAAAATTATGAATACGGTTCACCAGGAAGTTGCTACAAGGACGTAAGATGACAATAAAAAAACAAGAGTACAGTTTACCTTTCCCGATTAAGAAGGGGGTGCGAGATTTTTATTTTTTTTCGTACCGTTCCGTTTATCTTCCACGAGAAAATATATAACGTTGCAATTACCACAGCACGGTGGAAATACCCTTTAATTCATACAATGAGGCTGATATAATAAAGCAATTTGTGGGTTCTAAGTATTCGAAGCCAGGCTAGCAACAACAATTGTTATTATCAAACAACCTGTTCTTTTTATTTCATCTTCTCATCAAGCTACGCACGATTATGTTTTTAAAAAACCTTTTTTGTCTCTAAATAAATTTTTTCCCATGCTCTATAGCAATTACTTGTTGCGCAAGGAAAAAATGAATGCTGCATTGTTTGTGATTACATAAAATCATGGTACATGCAATGAACCCTCTGAGAGGGTCTGTAAATAATGAAGCCCGTCGTTGCAATATGCTTAAATTTTGGTTTTTCTTGAATTGCCGAATTAAGTGTCCACGTCTTCAACGGCGAGTGATTCCTGCAGTTCAAGATGCAGTGCAGGAAGCAGTTCTCCAGAAAATAGTCGATACCAGGGACACACCTCGACTCGGAATGGGGATGGCTGCAAAGATGAAAACCATGTACGATGTGAAGATGACAAAGCCGCAGACACAATCAGCTTACAGAGCGGATGCGTCGAGTGTGTTACACTTGTCAGTGTTCCAGATAACCAAGTAATCACTCAAGGAGTGAATCATCGATGTTCAGTTCCCTCACATGCAAAGACGAACGACGTTGTCCTTCAACTCAGAGCTGAAATATCACAGCTAAAGGGCAATCTAAGACTGGCAAATGCGACAATTGCTCAGTTGAACCAAAGAGGATCGGGAAAACAGATTAGTCATGAAGCTGGGACAAAAATGGTTGAAGCAGTTGCAAACAAGCCGGCTGCCGTTGGGTCGCAGGAGGAGCGGAAACAGTTTCTCGTCCGAGAGTACGGGGCGCTGTACGCTCAGGGACGAGTTGAGACAATGGATGCACTGGATGCCTTACCAGAGCTGATCGAAGCGGATGAACTTAAGAGTAAACTCTTGTTTTCCGTTATTGTGGTAAGATGTTATCCAAACCCGTCCGCTAACTTAAATGCTTTTCTCAGAGATGCATATAAAACTTTATTTTCTCGAACCTGAAGTTGGCGTTTCGAGCGGTACAAACGAGTCTAGCCGAGATTAAAGAGCAAGTGTCCACCCTCCTCCAGCTGGAGAAGGGAGGAACTGATGCCAGCGAAGGCGATCAATTGACAACCCTCCATAAACCCGAAGAGTTACAACAAAGCCAGCAACGTTTGGTTCACGCGTTGTCTGAGTATCTTCACCATTCACAGCAGAATGTCGACCAGAGCCGTTGCATTGAGGTTGTCGCTAATCAACTCTGGAACACACTGTACGACTACCCGTGCCTCAAAAATTGCCAGCCTTTGCTCAAGTATATTCGGACCTCGGTCAACTTGGCTTGGGGGCTGTCAAATTTGGTATTGTTGTCACAGTCAATATATTATTTGTCTGTCATTAAACAGCGTTATACTAACTGAAAAATGGTTTTTGTCTGAAATGTTTTGCTTAGAATCCTCCGTGTATCTTGGAGTACGAAACGAAGTACTTCTCTCGGGACACCCATGTGCGATTCCACAATTCAGACAACAGTTCGGAAACTATTAAAACGTACTTGTGGCCAGCACTCGTCCAAGGAAACTCTGCTGGCGCATGTGTTCACAAAGGTGTTGTAATCACGTGATTTTCATTCGTCGAAAGATGTCAATTACGTATTTTTTTAGGGTACAAAAAAATTATGCCATGAAATAACTCTGTTACCAGTGTAATTTATAATTTTTGGAATTTTTCGTGTAATTATGTACCTATGTAAAGCATTTTTTGTACTCTTATGTTTGTACATATTTCTATTTTACATTGTTTCACTTTTTGTCCCATAAAAAATGTGCACGTGACATGTAAAAACTAGGTTTTTTATAACATATGAACTATTCTGTTTTTCGTCAGGGCAAATGTAAAAGGAACTATCGTATTGCTCTAAGAATACTATGTTGAGTATGGTTTGGGGAAAGGGCCAAGGGAGCTAGAGCTTCGGCAAGTATGCTAATGAAATGATTGGGATACTATTCAACAGTATTTTAGTAAAAAAACATTTAATTAATTACGATTGGAAATATAGCTATAACATTATCATTATCATTCCACATTGTCAAAACGGAAAAAATAATTTGTATAAAACAATAAATAAAAAAGAAAAATAGCCGTTCCATTTATATCAATACGATTTGTTACTGATTTGTACACCTTTTCCATTTTATTGAGTTTCCTCATGGCTTTGTATAAAATTGTAGCATCAACATCTTTCAAATTTGTACTAAAAATGTAAATGAACTGAATCTAAAATGTCGTAGGCTGTCAATGCACTCGTCTTCTCGGTTGTGTTCAAAAACTTGAAAAAATATTGTAATTAATCAGTTATCTCAAATTTGTTAACAGACGAGTGCAACAAGTTGAATGTGTTTTCAATACTTGAACCGTAAAAATGAGAGCATGGCCACAAGTATTAATAAAATCAAAACCCCAGCTAAAATCATTGCCACTCTCCACATTCTGCGACGATTCCGTCTGGAGGACATCTGAACCTCATCAGTCATCCCCGGGCTGTAGTCCCTTGATCCTCCATTCACGCTATACCCGTTAGAATCCGAAACTTGAGCTTCTTGTCCCTCATCTACAACGGAACTCTATGAATTAATTCTAGAAATCTACTTCAACATAACCATACTGAAATATGTGTTTCGAAAACTGTACCGATATTTGTTGGTGCCGGCCATTCTGAGTCGGTTGTCCGGGGGGGTTTGGGTTTGATGGCCTCCTTGTAGTCCCACAAAATAATATCATTTAACTCTCTCATACTGTCTTGCACCTCTCCACTATTTCGTTTAGTGTTTTTTAAGATCTCGTTCATACTCTCCGTCCGTCCTTGCCAGGCACAGACTCCAGCCAACCCGTGCTCCAGTCTTGGGTGCAAATTTGCCACAAGCAGTGGCATGTTTGGATCGTCGTTGTCTGAGTCGCTGGCAGTGTTGTTTGGTAGAGTCCTCTGCCTATGAACTTGCTCTGCGCTGACCAACATCGAGCGAAACTTTTTTAGTCTGTTCTCAAACAGGATTTGTATTTTGAGGTACTTCGAGAAAATATGTTGGACCATTTGGAGCAAATGCAACAGCACTTCTTTCCGAGCGTCTTTCTCAGCCCGCTCAGGATTAGTCGGAGGCTCGTCAGAACTAAACAGTCTGGACATAAAGCTCGTGCCAGACCGTGCACTAGCGGATAAGCTTGGGAGGCTGTCTTGGCATGATGAAGCGTTCCAGTCATACGTGCAATTCAGGTACTGGATTTGATGAATAATAGTGGCAAACTTCTGGAATGCTTCAGGAAATCTTTCAATGTCATTTTGAAGCTCGACCAGCTTCTCCAGATCTAGTCTTCTCGTATCTGCCGATGATTGATATCTTGTTTCTAAAAGTATCCCTGTTGCCAAAAAGTGAACGAATAAAAATCAATATCTGCCAACGCATGAAATTCTATTTTTGTGATTTTTATTCCTTCCTACCAACAGTTTTCATCAGATCTATGTTGTGAACAATCTCTCTCGGTTGAAGGACGTGCACAGGCGCTATATCGTCGGAATATGAGCTAGTAGTCTTTCTAGTTGGATAACTGTAGCCGCTCCATGTCGATGAGTTTCGAGCAGTTGTATTCGAATCTCCTCCTCTGTCTGACTCGTTCCTTCCGTCAAGTAAAATGTCCGCAAAAGAACCGGAACCATCGTCCATTTCGTTGTCGTGTCCGAACCAACTTGGACCGCGTCGTAAACTAAAAAAATGTCCGACAAAAACTTCACACAAGTTTGGCAACTGTTGAGCCTACCATATCTCCAAGTTCGCCATGAGACTCTGAGATTAACGTTTCAAGCTTGGAATCTTGCTTGATAAATTTGTCATTTAATTTTAAAAATCTTGATAAATCGTTCTAATTTTAACAGAACAGAAGATAATTCCGGTGACTGTTTTTATAGAGAAAAATGAGAAAAAGAAAGAAAGATTTCGTCAGTGGGACGAGGAAAGAGACACCCACAGATTTACAGACCAAGTAGGATAATCTGTGTTATTGTCAGCGAGTGACTATCTATTATGGCTACATTGAATTTTTTTAGTTTGGATTATTTACGCGCATTCTTATGACAATTCATCATAAAAAAGGTAAAACCCGTATGCTATCAGCATTATATTTTGGTATAAAGCATGTTTTATATACAATGATAAAAAATCAAATGATCATTAACATAATCTATCTCTGTCCTGCGTAGTCAGTTCACGAAAAGCATTTTCTACACAGTTGTCTGCCTCCAGAGGATGGAACCGCGAATTCAGACCTTTAGTTTTTCCCCGTAAACGGCAACCGATATACAATATATTTCTCTTTTGTATGATTGATGACAGCTTTAGAATGGTGGTGATTGACGATAAAAAAAAATCAAGATCAATGTGTCTTGACATGCGTGTACCGGTTTTCCCCTCAACCATATTCTCATGTCCTTGATATTGGACTCGGCAAGAGGAGGATTAAAACATTTGTATGCATTTTTTATACCTGGGCAGGATGTTTAAGTATTGTGCATAAAAATTTGTTTAAACTTTCATAGCTGGACTGCCCAGGTAGAGCAATGTTTAGTTGAGGCAGATTTTAGTTGGCTCAAACTGTTCCTACGGCTTTGTGAACCGATCCACCTGTATGAAGCTTCCAACTTTCTGAGAGAAACGAGGAAAACAAACTAATTCTGCTTTGTGTTGTATGGATTCTGGTATGCCGATTATGTTTCGTACTAATTTTTTTGTGTATGATTTAAAATGTAACTGAACTGCTCTGCCTGCGCATAAAACAGGGAGGAGTTTTAAGTTAGTAGTTTTACCTTTAACAAGGTGGTCTGTTATATGCAAATGAGTTTCATAATTGTTTAAACCTGCGCATGTAAATCCAGTGGACATTATACCTACATATTATACCATATCCATATTTATACTATCAACTATGCTTCTGGAGATTAGTTCCAATTTCTATTAGAATTTGAAAATTTTTTAAAGGAAATACATTACGCTCACGGGAAGTAGTGTGAAAAAAATTTGTTCGGTGACCGAACAGAATAGGTTGAAGAATAGTGTTGACTTAATTCGTAATTGTCATTGAGATCTAACAGCGACAGCACAACATCGATGTGGCTAAATGTTGAGCCTTTGGCATTACAGCTCTTGACATGTTTTCATAGCAACTCGAAAGGTTAAGTGTTAAATTTGATTTCGTAGATATGCCATCAAGCTTGTTTGAAAAATTAATGATGATGAGCGAGAAGGGTAGTCGGTCATCAGAACTCAGTAAAGCGTAGAAGAACACTAATGGTTGAACTAAGTGGAGTGGTTCGGTCCGATGCAGAAAAAAATGTTTCAAATCTTTGTGCGTAAAAGTTTTTACGACTAGAGCATGTGCTAAGGCAGGAGATTAATGAGCTCAGATAAGATGACTCTTATCAAATCATTTGCATTATCAGATTATTAACGCCGGGAAGCAAGATTATATGAGCGGTTCGGTTGTTGTCATTAACCGATCCAAGAATTTCAGAAAAAACGTTCCAGGCGCAGCCTTAGTGTCTACAAAAGGCTGAAGAGCAGATTTACTTGAATAAATTTCAGCACCACGTGCGCAAGAGGCTAAATGCTCACTTACGTAATTATGTCAGTTATTGGCAACTGTAACGTTGCATCATGTTATCACTTTTATTAGTTAAATTTATACAACTACTAAATATAAATGCCACGGGATACTTGTTTACAAAACACGACAAATGAGATATAGAAAATTAAGAGCATAAAAAATTTAATTGAACTTGGGGACAAATAATCGCTCAAGATTTACAAAAATTTTGCTTCCTCAATCAATGCCATACGGGTGCATTGAAAGCTGCAGTAGCACCTACTTTGGTAAATCGTGAGTTTCCAAAGCTTCCAACGGGGCTTGAGGTAGTGCCGGAGGCGGTGGGCTCAGTCGTTGTCTGTCCAGATTGAACAGTGTCTCCCCGAAGGACGGTGACGCATCGCCAGTTACCCATGTAATTTCCTGTAACCAGTAAAGGTAAAACCAAGTTCTTTAACAGTTCCTAACTGTAGCATAACACAATTTTCTGAAGTTTACCCTTCCATAATCGCACGCAACCGTCATCTCCAGACGACGCCAGCACTGTTCCAGTCACGTTCCAAGCAACCCGCCAAACTGTGCTGTTGTGATCAGTACATTGAGCAATCGTCCGTGTCACTATTTTCGTCGGTGTTTGGTTGTCATCTTCCGAGCTTAAATAAATAAATAAATTATAAATAAAAATATTATCATGGTCACTTAATCGGACCATTGAAATAAACAGATTTATTTCGTCAAGTTTCGATTCGTTACCTCTGTGGCTCGAGTGATACTACTTTCAAATCCTTTGAGGCAACCCCGAGCATGTGATGCGAGCGTCCCAAGTTGGGAGCAAAAGACAAATCATTAACTGGATCGGATATGTCTTGTAAGCTCTCAACGCGATTCCATCGGCGCAAATTTTCGTTGAACTCGTAAATCATTACTTTTGGCACATCTGGTGTAGCATCGTCGGTACCTTAACGAAAAATTGTCTAATATAGCATTCTCGTCAAACTTGGGTGATCATTCGCACAGCACAACAGGACGCTGTCTTACCGACTGCAATCATCGGCGCAAAATGACGAGGATAGGTAGGATTCCAAGCAATACAGGAACAGGACAACTTGACTGGAATTTCGTACTGCAAAGACCACTGAGTGAGGTTCATGACATCCGGGGCCTCGTATATTCTAACAAAGCCGTCCGCTGAACACGTTGCAAGGACAAGACCCAAGTATCGAGGAGCAAACTTGACGTCTGTCACACTAGTCCTGGAGTCAACTAGCGTAGTCCTTTTTACCCAGTGCGTTGCTGACACTCGGTCAGATATGTTACCCTCTCCAACTAAAATTAAATCCCAATTAGCGAGAGTGCAAATTAAGTTTTCAGCTTCTCGGCATGAGAAGTTCCTGTCGCTATTTTTAGGACACTCACCCACTTCCTCCCAAACTGCAGCCGTCCGATCGAAAGAACAAGTGGCGATAACCTGTCCAAACTCTGGGTTCGCCCATGTTACCTTCCAAACCGAGCCAGAGTGAGCTTTCCATGAGGCGGTACAGTTCCACTTTCCTAGCGGAGCATCCAGCTCCCAGACCCGAACTGTCTGGTCACTGGAACAAGTCGCCATTCGGGTTCCATAGTAGTCAAATGCCACGTCATGAATTAAGTCCTTGTGCTCAGTAGTTATCACTTTCGGTTTCGACATCCTTCCAGCCAGCCAACCGTTTTCCGAACTCACTTCAATCCACGAAAAAAAATTCCACGTTCCAAATCCGAACGAATTCACCGCATCCTTTTAGAATTGAATACCATCAAAATCTTTTAAACAGATCTTCCTTGGATCCCCTTGATTTTAATTTGATCCAATTTACTTACCAACAAATTATGATTAATTCACTGGAACTGGAGTAGTTATTCCGATTATTGTTTTCTGAACAATCCAACATGTTGGGATGCTTTTTTGTTTTCTGCTCCGACTGATTTAGCTGCAAGCAGCAGCATCCCGCTGCATCTCGCGTTGCCCCAAACTCCAACTCTAACAAGTGGAGAGCTACAAATGGTTTTGTCTGGCATTCTTAGCCAACGGTGGTGACACTTAAAGGCAAGTTTATACATTCAACGTTACTGATGAATGTCTGATGATAATTATAGTCATGTAAGTATACTGTTCTAAATTTTAGATGAGTTTTCCTGGAATTAAAAAAAACTGTTTACGAGCAAGTCATCAGTGTTTATAAATGAAAAGAACCATTTTTTTCTAGTTTAGCCATGATTAGGCATTTAAGCAAAAAGTGGATTTTGTTACATGCATATTTCCTCACTTGGCTTATTTCGAATTTTTTTGTCGCTGCAAAAATAATTGCCCGTTGTGAAGCACTTTCTTTCCTGTTCATTTATCGTCATGAGAATTGTTACACAGTCTAGAAAAAACATTTCAGGTAGAATGGCTACTGCTTGTTTAAGGTTGAATTGCATTTCGGTACGTGAAGACCTTTAACTCCTTTTTTTAGGGCTATTCACAAATTTAGAAATAATTTCTGTTGACATACAAATAAATAAACACTCGTTACAATTCCTATTTCATCATTTGACATACAAATTAATCAAAATTCTAAATAAGTAGTGCTCTAATCAGCCTCGTATGAATTTTTTTCAGCTTCCGTTGCGCCAAATATACTTTGAGGCTTACCCAATTTCCCAACTTGTAACAGTTGAGGAAATGCCATTGAGGAGAGATGCATGCAATGCAAAAAAAAAATCAAAGAAAATAATATCAAGGTGTCAGCTTCGTCATGATTTTAAAAAAATCTTTCCGTTCTTGCTAACGTGACTTCTTTTTGTTACCAACGCCAGTTCATGGTGAATGTACTTGGTAAAGTTGACCAACACCTCGCGATGACTCGACGGCATCCCCCCAACGATCGATAATGACTGCATGATAAGTTTCACCTTTCTAATTTTTTGCAGTGGCTTGACAAGTTACACTTTATTAGACTCGCCTCAACTGTAACAACGGCAAAGATTAATAAAAGTAGACGGACGTGGGGTTTCTTGTTCCTTACCGTTTATACCTTCAAAAATATACCTTACACTTGACGTCAACTCCTCTCACAACATGTATTCTTCTTAGTTTTTTTTTGTCTTTAAAGCGGAAGCTACAGTGAAACACGGCGATACCGCATGCAAAAAAAACTTGAGCTTTGAAAATGCAATGTAGCAAGACACTCGCAATTGAGATGTGTTTTTTTATATTGTTTTGTGTTTTAAAAAATACTTTATTATTATTACTATCATTTTCATTACAGCTTAACCGTAATCCATTTGAACATAAAAATGGTAAGAAAACTAAAACAGAACAGCATACACGCAAACATCACACAAATTTTTCCCCATTTTGCACTCTCATACATAATACAACAAGACACACACTCTTTTTTTTTACAAAGTCAACAAGTCAAAATATTATAGAGTTTGCAGGTAGATGCGTCGACGTTGAAAACGGAAATAGAAAAAAAACTACATAAAAAACGCCAAGTGATAATAAGCATAATAATAGGATTGCAAATTAATATCTAAGAGAAACAATACGCGGCAGTGTTTGGTATGCAAGAATGATCATTGTAAAAGCACAAAGAAAAAAATGCCTCTTTCGTTTTGACTGAATTATAAGTAACCAAGTACATAAAAAAATAAAATAGTTCATGTTCTAGAAGCATAATTGAAAATTGTAACCAAGTGATTAAAAAAATTGAGCACAGAGTAAAAAAAGAAGGCAGAATTGTGATTGACACAACAAGACGGGCAAAAACAACATTTTGATAGTTTTAAAAAATCGCTAGCATTTTACTTGCAACTTTGATTCCTTCTCAAAAATCAATGATGATGGGATGAAGCCTTAAAAACAAGAAGTTTTTTTTTTAGGTTGAAGCTATGAATATTTACAAGGTTTATTTATTTTATCTCTTTTTTGTATATCGGTGTCGTTCAGATAACCACGCTATCATTGATTGGTCCGTGGCTAGTATTTAATTGTATAGCTAATAATAAAAAATAAATCTGAGATACTGGTACTGACAATGATATCGTATTTGAATATCACTGCCCTGGTCTGACTCACTTCCCTTTTCTGATGTGACGATGGTCTACAACCGACCCTTCGACTGTTGCGAGACGGTTTAAAAAACATTTATAGGTACATAAAAAATAGAAAATGGTTGGGGAGGTTCTACCTGAACCTACACGGCTTGTATACAATGAGCAACAAGAGAGGCTACAATGGTTTACCAAGATAATTGTAATACACGCGAAGGAAGAGCGACAATTTAAAACAAAAAAATCGCTATTATCATACTTGTCATCTTCAACGTGATCATTCTACTTTTCTCTTATGCTAATTAATCTTCAACAGCGTAAACTATACAACAAAAAAAGAGTCAACAATTCAACAACACATAAAAAAATATGTAGAGCTAAATACACAAAACAGCAACTTGAATAGGCTACCCCACTGAAGTATTTAAAAAAATGATATTTGTGTTGTACACCTTAGTACATGCTTGAAGAACTATTTCGATTCAAGTTTGAAAATGTCGCGTTTGTTGAGCTGCATCGTGATATGTAATGGGATAAGACTTAAAAATGTTGGATCAAGTTGTGCTTATCTTCTGATTTTTGTTATGCTGTTTTAGCCTTGATGAGATGGTGAAAACAGAGAAAAATTGTCCAGCAGCACGAAGGAGAGAGGAAATTTTGTGTTTAGCCGTACACGTTCGACTGGTACATTTCATTTGAGTCTGGATTGTAGGATGTTGGAAGATTGGGTGGTTGTTGGACTTGTGGAGGAGCATGTTGCGGTTGATGGGGAGGGGACAAAGCTCCATGAGGTGATGAAATTTGTCCATGTTGTTGTTGAGGGATGGACTGGTGTTGCGGTGAAAAGTCTCCGTGAGGAGGTGAAAAGTCTCCCTGGGGAGGTGCGAAACCCCCGCCTTGAGGTGGAGAAAAGCTTCCATGAGGGGCATGCGGACCAAAGTCTTGGCCAGATGGATTGTTGTAGCTCATGAATCGCCGCGTAACTTCGGACCATTCTACTGGAAAGTTCCGTTGAACGTGAGAGATGACACGGCGGATTTGGTTATGCACGGTGCGAGAGCAACCTGGGCACTGTCCACGAAGGATTTCGGGAGCCATTAGCCGAAGCTTACGTCCATTGGATTCACAGGGACCTAAACCGAAACATGAAGACCAACAAGTTTTTAAAAAATTTGCTCCGGAACTATAATCCGACACGCACACACTTATTCGCCTGCCTATATATTTTTGTCTTAAGGCTCAAAACACGTTCGAAATTCAAGTTTGGTTGATAAAGTTTGAAACAACAACTTTTTTTGTATTTGTGCGTTTGCGCGTTACAATTTGTTTCCGTATTATTAAAAGGACTTCCAGTACGCAAGAAAATTGAGTTTAATCATGTTATAGTAAATTACACGAACCAAAAAAACAATCAAAGCGTCATGTTCTGATTCCGACATAATTATCTACTAAGAAATAGGCTGATTTGAGTACTTCTAACTGAACTTATTCGACCAAGCTATACCTTCGTAGTAGTTGCCTCACCACATCACGTTTTTCTGATCATTGCATAATACGTTTTGGGGAAGTACAAACATTCCAATTACTCACTAATTTCAAAGTGCTACATAACTCATGTTTAAAAAAAAATTTTGGTGTGTTCTGCGACTCATGTGTCATGCAAATCCGGCTCATATTTTGTCTTCGCTCGGGCGATTGGAACGCTAAACAAAACAAACCTCATTGTCATTTGTGTTTGCATATGGTCTACAAATTTTTCGCGTCAATTTCAATTCCCCTAATTTTCTCAAAATCTCAGCCATTTCCTAAATGTTTGCAATACGTGAGTCATGGGGAAAACTCATTACAAAATAGGTTCGTTTTTAGGACACTTCACATCACTTTTTGTCGCAAAAATTTCTTAAAACAAGACAAAATGATTACTGAACGGTTTTTGTTGTGACTTACCTTTGTCTAGGACGCAGTTTATAATTGAGCGCACAAATCCATTATCTTTAAGCATCCTGTCCACCGCAAAGTTCTGAAGAATGCTTCTGGGACGTCTGACGCTTGTGTCATAGACTGGCTCTCCATAATAACCATTCATAGAATTTATACTATACAATTGCTGAGCTATGCAACTCCCAAACATGAGCATAGTCAATCCGAGCACTACCACGGAAAGCTTATCCATCCCGGGACACCTCATTTTCATTATAAAATATTTTCAAGCACACAAAAACAAGAGAATTCTCTTTATTTTCAATTACTGGAGTCTCCTCACTCCTTTTTCTACTTTCCTTTGTCCAGATCCACTAGCTCACTTGTTTTTGCACTAATGCACCAGCGCAAGTAATCGCGGCGACGCCAAACCTTGGAGTGAACCTGTCGACACAAATCCCCCACAAATGACAAAAGCAAGAAAATAGAATGTGCAGTACAGAGAGGCACAGAATAGATTTAAAAAATGCACTTATGCCTTGCATTCACAGCCAGAATGAAAATGCATCGTACACTATATCGACATTTTATAGCGGAGCAATTGCCAAGTACCGGATGTGAGGCACTTTTCCTTCTTCAAAAAAGGAATCCCCAAGTGTGTGTGCAGTACAAGAGCTGTGTGCTAAGAAATATGGACTAGAAGCGTTTAAGTATCATATCATGCAAGCAATAGGAAGGAACATTTACGAACAGCATTACTCACAACGTTCTACCGTCTTACTATATCGCCATAAACTATTTATAAGAGGACGGGGATACAATTATAAACTAAATACAAAATTTTCAAATGGAGCCTACATGAAGCTTTATGCCATTGCATGTTTACAGAAAACAATAAAGCAAGCCAGTCAAGATATAATGACTTGACGATCGAAGAAAATATCGACGGTACGATGGCTCATGTTCGAAAATTGAAGAGAATATTTTTTTTTATTACGGCCAGAAGAGGTGTGCTTAGGAATGTGCTGTTTCATTCTTCTGTACGCTGTTTCCTTCTCATCCTGCATTCAAGTCGTCTCGGCATTATTATCGCCGACCCACCTCAGCAAAAGTGATGTTTTTACTTGTTAGCACATTTTCGTTTTTCTTTTTAACAAAAGGCATATTTTTGTTGAATCCTTCAAAGCACAGATTGACGATGCATCGATCTTTATGATTGCTAAAGAATTTATTACATTTTTTTTCTTTCAGAAATCCTCCTCCGAGTTTACGTTTTGTTTGATGAATGATGCACCAAAGCTCTTTACTGCAGCTGTAAATTTTTATGAACAGTGAAATACAATGCTTGCAAATGCAGAAAGAAGCAGCGGTATCCTAAACCTGAACAAAGAGGGAGAAATATAAAGCGCATCTGTGTTTGCTTTTCTTCATTAGCTGCCATTAGCACTGGCTCACCTGAGGGAATAAAAAATGTCTTTTGTCAGGATTTTCCTTAGACACATGAAGAATATCCAAGAAGAATGCAAAGAAAAGGAAAAAATAAAAGTAAAGATGATCAGACATGAACAAATGTAGAAATGTTTTTCGATCGGGCATCTTAACGTAAACAATAAGCATTTCGTTTTAGAAAAACATAGAATTTGGAGTGTATACAAAATAATACAGAGAAAATTTCATTTTAAAGGATATCAGAACCGAAGACTCTCCTCGGAGGAAGCTTTCTTCACAACTTCATGCTTTGTTAACTATGTCTCATCAATTTAATACCATGTTTAATGAAGAAACAAGTAGGTATAGGTAGGTATCAAACAGAAGTTGGACACCAGGTTTTCCGCTATTTATAAGAATAAGCAATTAATTGACCTTGCAAAATAAGATAACGATAAGATATCATATGCACTTATCTCTGTGTGTGTGTGTGTGTGATGGGTGTTACTCTTTTAAAATCCGCACTGTGGAAAGAGAACTCTACGAACTTTCACTTTTTTCGAGGAAGTGGCACATGGAGCAGTTCAACACCTTTGCTTTGCTCAAGGGCTCTGAGTGTGCGAAAATCTACGCGAAAGCCCCAACAGGATTTTTTCTGCAATATATCGTGTGTGTGTGCAATGTTGCTGTGAGCGAGAAGAATCTTCTGTTACACACCGACCCATTTTTTGTGTTTTCCCATTCCTGCAAAAAATATCAGGGTGAAATATAAAAAACTCGCTATTTGACACAACTATACGTGTTGGGTAGCTTTATTTTCATGGTGAGATGTTAAAGAATAACTTTGTACACCTTGAGGAGGAGGCTCAAAGCAGCATCGTTTGAAGCATCATAATGTGATAACATCAAAATGCATATCTCTCTTTCAAGAATACCAATTTTCTCGTTCAAAATAGATGAACATAGTGCAAATTTAGTCGAGTTAAATTTTCCCTTCAGGATAACACGATTTTAAGGACTATCTGTTTTAATTGACATTCATTTTTTGTTATGGGGTATTTAGCCTGCTACGAAAGGGAAATGACATATTAAGCATGACTAAATGGCAAGGGATTTAAAAAACAAATTCTGCAACAGCAACTTGCAGTAGTTTCCCAACAACTCGATGCTTCTTATTTAGGCCTGCGTGCGGTTCATTTTGAATGATTTTTAATCGTGCAGTGCAAGTTCCTGCAAACATATGTATTAGGCTGTATCATTCAGTCGCCCATAACATTGCGATTTAGTAAGAGATCTGAGAAGGGCTTAAAAATTAGCTGACCACCTTCATGGCGTCCATTTATGATGAAAGGTTCAGGATGGATTTTACACATTTTCATATCTGCGTCACCAACGTTGCGTTATTCGATGCACCAAAGGTTAAGATACCTCGTAAGGAATTACAAAATGCAACGACGGAAATCCCCTACAAAACTGACAATGGCTCAGTACTTTGTAGCTAATCTCATGCTGAAAATTATTTCAATAGCAAAAAAGAATGTGCACGGCTGTCAAAATGTTTATTATAGGACCCAAGATTTCTTATTGAATTTCATACAGTTTCTATATCCGTGTGTTTATGTTCCATTTCATAAGCGGACTGCCATTGCAGTAGTACGTATACAAAAGATTTCAAGCGTGAATCACCGGGAAAGTCCAATTTGGGAATGTCTACGGCTGCTGCTGATCCGTTATGGTTACGAAAAAATGCCTTAATTTTTCAGTTTTCTTTGGAATCTTCACTTCGACTGCATTTTTCCTCATTTCAGGGTTTCTGGAAAGAGTGTGCCTGTCTACGAATTCCAAAATGACAAAATTTAATAGCAACATTCTGATCTTATTAGCTACAAATGTGGTGTACTTGCCTTCAAAGAATAATCACACATGACTAACGACCTCCGGGAATATCAAGTTGCCTGACTTCTATAGAAATTCATACTTTTCATTTTCACTCAATCCGATAACGAGAACATCATCGTCCTCACTCGATGTAGATATGACAGTGCGGGACTCCTCCTTTATAGGAGTCCCTCCTGAAGGACATTTAGGTTGTTGTTCACTGTAGAAGGAAGTGGTGTCATCCTCGTTTGGAAGACTAATGCTTCCTGTTGACGCGAAACTGAAAGCTGGCGAATTCAGGGGAGACGCGTGATAGAAGAGTCCTTGAATTTGCTTTTCCACAAGGCTCTTCGGTTTTGTCTCGGAGAGTCGAGGTATTTTGTAGCCATTCAATGCGCTCATTTCTCCCAAACGAATTCTGCACTGCTCGAAGATGATCCGATAGATTAAATTTTGGGCATGCAAATCCGCCACCATCTCCTCTCCTTCCTCAGCATCCTTTCCGAGATGACGTTTACAAGACCAGTTTCGGTAAAACTATAAAACTACCTGGCTCCGGAGCCATGACCTAAAAAATCCTCAGCATGGGAGAGAACCTTCAGAGAAAAATATCGGCACAGAACAAAACTGACAGCTCTGCCATAAATGAGTTGTAAATTGGTTCATAACGGCCTTTTATAAACTATGGCTTGTTTCCTTTAATTCCAAGAAGATATCATAATTCATCATTTTAATTATGCCAACAAAAATTATGCAAACTCATTAAACCAAAGTTTTTAAACTGGACACCTTTTCAGGCTTCCTTTAATTGTAAAATTAATCAAATATGTAGCATTGAAATGACATCGTATTCCATTCAAATTTGATTTTCAGTAAAATTGTTAAGCGAATTTAGATAACATACATAGTGTTAACTTTGCATGGTTTACCATCATTATTAAAGTCGTGAAAAACAAATATAAGTATGCATTGCAACAACGATATAGGTATTCTAAGGTTTAAATTTCCATATAATTTTCTTCATGAAGTTTTAATGAGATATAAAAAGGGCTAGTGTCAACGAACCTGCGATGGCGGAAATCAACACTGACCCTTTGAAAGTACCCTCATCCTAAGCTGAATGGTGGCTCCAGCTTTAAAAAATGGAATGCATATAGGAAGGATATCCGACCTTAACAAATGAGTTCGATAAAAATAACCCGAAGTGGTGCAGGTGCATATACCAACCGTCCTATTTCTAAAAAATGTACCTGAAAATGGATTACCAATCGTCCTATTTCTAAAAAATGTACCTGAAAATGGATGCCTTAAGGATGAAGACCTAAAGAATTTTTTGAGGAGAAGGAAAGGGTTACTTTGTCCCGGCTAGGAAATGTCCTTAAAAAGGCAAGAGAGGTTAGACGTCAGTCATTAGTTGGTGGTTTTATGGTGAACAAACTTTCTTACTCCCGATTTTGTTTTGAAAATGGAAGGTCGAAAACTTTTAGCAACGTTTGTAGCCAATTTTTTGCTGGCACATGCGTCCGGGGAGGCTTTGAGGTAAATACCAAAAAGAAAAAAATCTGTAACACTGTCAAAAACATTTTTTAACATGTTTAATTTCAAACGTTTTGCTTTTACTTTCAGTGTTGTCCTGTCGGAGCCCGTTGTGGTCATGGCTGAACCCGTGCAAACTGTCCCGGCAGTGAAACAACCGAGCTTACTGACAATTGACTTGTCAGAGTGTATTTGCTCTAGGATAGCTGGATGTGAGCTGACAATTTTGAAGTCATCTGTGATGAATGTTACCTGCAAAGCTGATGAAGGCCTTTGCTGTCCAGTAAAAGTGTCGCCGCTTCCAGAAGCAGCTCACGAAGCTCCAGAGAACAACGAAGAGATAGAGGTTGAGGCTCCAAGAAGTAATGTTCGCGTGTACTCCATTTCGCCAATGAGTTTCAAGGATTACAGCGATTCCCGCAGAGCCGAATCACAAAAAAAGCCAACTAAGAGTTGTAGCTGCAAGTCAAGAAATAGCTGTCCTCCAAAGTATATCGACTATGGATTCGGGTTTTACTGTTCGTACAGCACTGTTCGCTGCTGCATTCCAGAGGGGATACCGGAAGTTGAACCTGAGGCTCCTTCAACTCCTCAAGATGATGAAGGCGAAGCAAACCAGGACGGGGACGCGCCAACGTTTGTCGGCGAGCAGGAAGATTCTAGAGATGTGTCAGTTGAAGCGATCAGAGAATCAGTCTCAATATTAGCGGAAGAGCAAGCAGAAAGCCATTCTAATGAGGATACCAATGCTGACAGCATATTTATTGATACAGACGGGGAAAATGCGATGAGAACTTTAATTGAAGCTGAAGAAAGTGAAAGCGAGCAACCTGTATCTTTACAAATTGTTGATAATGTCCCCATCTCGGAGCCGAATACCAGTTCTCCGTCAGCAGACCTGGATCAGCCGGATGAAATTTACCGTCATCCTTACATGGGAGACCTGGAGGAGGAGGAAGAAGCCCAACTGGAGTCAGAGAAGGCTCACGCTGGGGCGGCGCATGAAAGTGACTTGGTAATAACGGAAGTAACTGACTGGACAGACTTAGAAGAAATGGAAGACGACTTCCACACAGAGCCTGACTGCAGATGCTTACCTATTCACAAGTGCGTTATGTCTGGGAGTTACGACACAAACAATATGATTGAAAGACGGAGGGATACTGTCTGTCCAGGTGGATTAATCCAGTGCTGTGGAAAGGATCTTGAAATTACCAAGAAGAACGACGAGGTTGCTGAGTATGACGGCTCCATAGAAAGCCATCCAGGTACGCTGAGTTTTTTGCTTCTCTTGAGTGTTTCGGGACACATAGTTTCTATGATTCAAAACAAATGATAACCTTCTTTTGATTATTTTTTTTCAGTTGAGTCACCTA